>OMKK01086804.1:0-16416 GCA_900302305.1 Polymixia japonica
TTTGTTCTCAGAGGAGCACCTAGGCTGCGCGCACGCGCACACGCGCACACACACACACACGCACACGCACACACACACACACACACACACGTACACAAATACAAACACACAGTCATTCACTCCCTTTCTTTGTCTCTCTCTCTCTGATTATCATTCACTCTTTACTTTTCTCCCTCTGTTGTTCCTTTCTAATCATCTTTTCTACATCTGAGGAGCACATTGCTGCTGCTTCCTTCCTTCCTTCCTTCCTTCCTTTCCCTCACTCCCTCACTCCCTCACACGTTCTCACTCTTCTGTCTCTCTTTAACTCTGCCTTTGCCTTTCCCTGGAGGAGACGGAGAGGAGGAGGAGGAGAGGAGGAGGATGAGTCTGCCTGGTGTCAGGGACCGACTCTCTCCACCAGTGTAACAGTAATTACTTCATTCATATTCCTCGTCTAATTACGCTGCTGTGGATCATTTACATAAATCTTGTTCCTTTCTTTACCGTAGGGGCAGACAGATGCCTGTAATCTTGTTGGTCTCCCTTCATTGCAGCATACATTATGTATGCCTGTGGGCCCTTTCTCATCTACCCTCTACCTTCCTACCCTCTCTCCTCTCATCCTTCCTGGTTTTCTCGTTCCCTCTTTCACAGGCTACAGTAGGAATAGCAGTCTCACCGACCAACTAACGCTGGCTGTGTTTCCATCCAAACCGTCAAGCAAATTTTAAGCTAACTGTTGAAATGTTACAAACAATAAAATGCGGATCAGTTGTTTCCGTCACCTGGGTTGAAGTGATTCAATAGGATCTTTATATTGTATAGAACCTGCATGTAGAACGTCGCCATGGGAACTGGGAAGAGTCTTTCAAGAGTTGATTTCTATTGGGCAAGTTGTTGTTGTTCTTATTATTATCTTATTATTTATTATTTATTCAACAAATAATACCATTATGAGCGTGAAACCCTTTTCTGATGTTGAGGACATTTTATTGAAAATTGCAGTGTCCGTTCAACATTTGTAATTTGATACACCGCAATTTGGGACATTTCCAAATGAGCTAATTTGGGAAATCAGGGAGTTCAAATTTGGGAGTTCAAACAACTAAGGACCCTCTGAAAGCTTTGAGAGCAGGGCTTCAATGAGCCTTGTTTGCCAGCATGTGGTTATTCCATTGCTGTGTCAATAAGCCGTCCACAGCCCTGAGGTGGTTCATTGGTCACCAGGGAAATCGTCATGGAACTCCCAGGAGGTCTGCACAAACCAAATTAAAGACAGCCCCCACCACACACACACACACACACACACACACACACATTCATTCACACACACACCTCAGCACACCCTGATCTAATTTACAGTCTGCTAGTTTATTGTTTGCCACCTTTATTGTCACTCAAGCGGCTCTGGCCTGATTTGATTCACTCCTCTTACTCTGTGGAAGATCATAAATGCTGATAGGTATCTATGCCACAGTAAGACTCCAAGTGGGCTTATGACTGACTGAGAAAACCTGTCCAGGGACACAACTACTATTAAGATCCCCTTGAGCCATTACAACAGAACTGGGACTTTTTTTTAAGACATTCTAATAATGCCAGTGACATTGTCATGACATTTTGAGGTGGATTTTTATGTATTGTCTGTATTGTCAATAACCCCGAGTCAGACAAACAGATTGATACCATTTCCATCTCTGTATGTCCAGTAAAAAGCTGCGTCCAGAGCAAATGCACAGCTAATAATCACTGCTCCCATTAGGATTAATGTTTATAGGACAAAATAGTTCCAAGAGTAAATGCTTGTAAAGCGCAGATATCTCATTTTTGTAATTTAATTTCTTAAATGTAGTGAATTCCAGTGATGTAAAATGTAATAAGTCAGCTGTTGCAGTTTCTGGAAGGTGTATTTCCTCACTTTGGGGAGCTAGGCTAGCTGCCCCTGCCCAACTTCAGTCATGATGCTAACGTGTTAGCATTTACTCCAGACCCAAGCTGCTGCTGCTGTATCAAGCTGCTCGTCTGACGCAAAAGGTGTATTTACCAAAATGTTGGAGTATCCCTTTAAGAACTCTGTTCTTCCTCAGAATATACAGGTATTTAATACATGGCTCAGCCCACATCCCCTCCCCAACACCATCTATCGCTTAAATCAGTGATTTCTTTTCAGCATTTGTAAGTTCATATCTTCACCCACACATCATTGCTTGACATGTTTGTAATCAAGCAAGCGTTGCAGGTCTGTCACATTTGGTTTCATCTTCTTTCTTTCGTCTTCATTGTACTTTCTACTACAATGGGGAATGGGGCTGTTTAAAATAAAGGCATAAATCTCTGCCAATAACGAAATTATAGTCAGTTATCAGATCTGGCAAGGTCATGCATGAGAAAGAATGAAAATGACTTTCAACAAAGCATCTCCTGATTTATATGAATATAGAGTCTATGTTGGCAGCTTTTGCTCTGTTTCTTCATCCCACTACCTCAGGTAATGTCTACAAAAACAAACCCTTTAAAATGAAATGGCAGAATAATGTGTTTCATTTCTATTTTTTTGTTTTACTACAAATATAAACATATTTCCTGAATTGAGACTTATCAGTGATGGCATCCTTAACTACTCCCA
This sequence comes from Polymixia japonica, assembly GCA_900302305.1. Taxonomy (NCBI): domain Eukaryota; kingdom Metazoa; phylum Chordata; class Actinopteri; order Polymixiiformes; family Polymixiidae; genus Polymixia; species Polymixia japonica. The sequence goes on from OMKK01086804.1 coordinate 2,609, forward strand.
CTTATTTTTTATTGTTTATTAAAAAGTAACTAAACCTCAAAAACACTTTTTCCAGTTGAAAACTGGTGTATTGGTATGAGGTTGATTCAGGTCCAAATCTTGACATAATAGTGCAAAGTTGTTGGATCAATATAAAATGGTCTGTAAAATTAGTTATTTTCAGGGTCTGGGAGCATTTTTTGAATTTCCAGGGTAGATGAACTTCAGCTAAAACTGTGCCATTTAGTTACTCTGTAACACCCTTGGACCCTTATTCCCTGTTGACTTTTAACATTTTTTTATAGAAATTGTCTATGATTCACAAATCCCTTCTATAATTAGATTCACCCTGATTCACCATAGATCATCTAAAAGTGTCCACAGGAGTGAATGCTGAATTATTTTGGGGTAAGCCTTCGTCAGTTCTAATGATCCCAATAGTAAGAACAAACACCTTGAAGGAGGGGACAGAGAAACAGCACGCTCTTCCTATTTGCTCCTTGTTACTCTTCCCTTTGACTGCCTGACCTCTGTACCCCAAGTCTGGAGCTGGGCTGAGTGTCCCTCTTCCAGAGAGAGGAGCATCTATTCTGAGCTCCCTACCAGCTTTAAACTAGTACCACATGTGGGGTTTAATGTCACTGCCTACATATTCAGCCTGCTGCCAGAGAAGTTCATTAGGGATGCACCAATACCAATTATTTTACTGTCATTTTTGAGTGCTACACTTATGGTAATGGTCAATACGTTACATTACATATTGATTATATCCTTTACTTTAACTGACCAATGTAGTGCTGTCAGGTACCATAACACACCCTCTTGTGGCCATGTTGGAGGTCCACAGCTCTACACAACAGCTGCATTTCTAAATTTACGACTCGGCGATCTTAACAATAACAAAAAGATATGGTTAATTTCAGTATTGTTTTTGGCTGGGGATGGAGGAGGTCATCACTAACTGAGTCATTTTTTGTTTAGATAATATCAGCTTGTTAGTCATCTAGCTAACTACAGCATCTAGTCATCAGTTAATATAAGGTGGCTAGTACAGGCTGTTTGCCACATATTGACGTGGACATTAGTTGCTTTGGTAAATTAGCTTGCTGGCTAGCATGTTAGCTAAATGCTGACAACGAACCGATTTTTGTTAAATTTCACTAAACTGACACTAATCTAGCTACAACTGAGGATGCTTATGGGTAAAGACCATCACTAAAGGGGCTAGGGGGAAAGTTCTGAGTACTGAGTTAATTATTAAATGAAAGGCAGAATATAGGCTGCATAGCACGAGAGCAGGCTTTACCCAGGGAGATACAAACACATGCTGCTGAGAGGGATGGCGACCTTGGTTTTATTTTCTGCCTGTTTTCTTTCCCTACTTTTCATCAAGCAAGATTGAAGCTATACCAACAAACACTGAGCACAATTATAAAAAATTGCATTGTTTTCAAAACTTATTTATAAGTTTATAATGCTGCACAATGGCTTCCCACAATGAATCAAGTCTGATCATTTCAATTCAAGTAATTTCTGAGTATTTTGGACAGATTGTGATTTTTCTTCAATTTCTATTTTTCTCATTTCTATTTTTTCAGTTTTCCCACATGATATGTTTCATGTTCTGATGTGGCTAGCCGAGACAGACAGCTGTAAAGTTACCACCCATGTTGAATAATAACCCACGTCACTGCTCTGTGCTTCTGTTCAGTGGGTGTTTTTTTTTTTCTTAAAAACCAGAGAGAAAAAAACAACTGGAGTGGACTTTCAACTTTTTAGAAAGCTGAGCATACTGGCGTTTTGGTTTTCCCCTGTTTGTGTGCATGTGTGTGTGTATAGGCTACATACATACATACATATATATATATGTCAACACATGTGTGAGTGTTGAAGTGTTTTTGGCTGAGATGAGGACATTGGTGAAGTGTTTACTCTGGCACATGGTGTGCACTACACTGGGAAAATATACACGTGTAATCCCCCAGATAATTCTGTGGTTTAAAGAAACCTTTTTTCAGTATATTTTTTTGTGCATTGCTGCTCTGTAGGTCAGAATGGAATAGAACGACAAGAAAGAAAGGAGTGAGAGTGAAATGTCGACACACAACATAAATCCTAAATCAGACATAAACCCACAACGTTGTGAGTTCAGTGCCAGGTGTGAGCGCTGTTCCTTTTGGCCCTGCGTCTTTGATGGGGGAGAACCATGGTGGCCGGGGCTGTCAGGGAGGCCAGGGGGCCTAGAAGACACCCTGTGCTGTGAGTGGTGATCTATTCAGTGTCACACAAAAGTAGGGGTTGGAGACGGGAGGGGGATCCCCTGGGAAATAAAATGTCTGCCCGCCCCCCTTTCCTGTCCTTCTTTAGCACGCCCCATATCTGCTCAAAGCCTTGCCTTGGGAATGAGTGACTAGGATCAGCGGTGTAAAGTCCCTTGCCTCAGGAGTTTTTATTAGTGATGTGTTCAGGCTGATTGACATGTGGTGTGATGGAAATGAATGCCTTACCCTGACCCCAGCTAGCGTAATATATTTAGGGACATTTATCATAAAGCTGTCATTTGCAGATCATAGCACATTTATTGGGGTGCATTTCTATTTAATAGGTTCAAATTGTAATTTGTGCCTTTAAAGTAAATACCATTCACAATTTCATACTCAAACAGAAATGTATACGAAAGTGTGTGCTAGATAATATACATAGAACAAATAAACACACACTAATACTCATCGAGTCACATTAACATAATAAAATAATGAATGCACATTACTTATCACTGATTATTAAAAAAATAAAAACAGCTCATAGAAAGACTGTGTGTTCTTACTTTGAAATGCAGAAATGATGTCGTCAGCAGACGATCACGTGCTATCCAAAAATGGCAGGGTGATACAAGTTGATTGTCATTCGGATTGGCGGAAAGTTTGTCTCAAAACTGTGTGTGTGTAAAATGCAAATCCGCAAGCATAGAATTGAGATCCACAAATGCCTTTTCGATTCACAAATAAAAACTGGGTAACGCTTTATATTAGGGTTCTTGTAATAAACGTTAATTAATAGGTAATGAGGCCCTTACAAGTCCTTATAAGATGCTTATTAACACTAGTATGTGTTAATAAGACTATAAGTGTTAATAATAGCATCATAAACACGTTTATTGTTCGATTAGAAGACATTTATAAGCACTTATAAGAAACTTGTTAACAGTTTATTGACTGCTTAAGAACGTTAATAAAAGCCTTGTTAGTATTACAAACACATTTATTGAGTTTAACTGACTTGCCCATTATGTAATTTTAAACCTTTAGTTTAAAATGTATTGATTATTTGATTACTTTCGTTTTTCTGTTCCTTTATTACCATTTTTTTTACAAAATACATTTTTTTACAAAAGTATTTGTCAATACTGAGTTCACTTTTTCAAAACTCTTCACACAGTTCTCTGCACCTGCAGCTTGGCACAACAGTTAATTCCACAGCCAAAATGCACCACAACTACCAAAACACTGCATACATGTCTCAAATCAAATCCTTCTACCAAAACACCAGCACCAGTTTTCTCCCAACAAGAACATTTTTTCACTCATAACACTCAGTCATTACAGTAGATGCATCATCAATTTTTGAAGTAGTAATTTTGTGCTCTCTAGTTTTTCTTTTGTATATATATTTTTTCTTTTGTTATTGTTAATAGTATAAGAAATGTATACATCATGTCTTTTTTTAAACAAGCTTTCCGTTACAATAAAAAAGAATGGCACCTCTTTATAGAATGTACTACAGTATCTGCTACAGGAATGAGTCATAGAAATACTGCAGTAAAGGTTTCAATGTGCTTTATTTTTGCCAGGGGTTGCTGGCATAAAGTAATTCCAAAATACACAAAATGAAAATGATGTATAGTAGCCCTAATCTCATCTAAGACTACAGCTCTTGGTTGTCCACCAGACATGCATACTCCTCTCCCTCTGCCTCTCCCTCCCCAGGCCAATGTTCTTCCTGTCAGGCACTTCTCTATCTCCATCTTTATGTAAAAAATCTTTTATAGATGGTAATGAATTTGAAAAAACTAGGGTAGGTATCCAACTGAGATGGGAATCAGCTGTAGTTGGTGATATTTACATAACTTCAATCAACAGTTTTTCACCATTTGTCTTCATAACCAGTATAGCTATATTTTTTTAGGAATTTGTGATTTAGCAAATTGCTGTCCACTTGAATTTTGCATGTTAGGTTTTGAAATTAATTTTAACAGTTTTGAAAAGAGTATGTAAACTTTTGCAAAATGGGCTGTAGATACATATAGTTTTGCTGGTGGTTGAGTTTGAGTGAGAAAATAATTAAAGAATTTTTAAAGCTGTGGTCATTAAATGCAGTTCAGACTGTTGTGCAAAATTGGAAGAGTTTTGAAAAAGTGAACTCAGTATTGAGCCCTGTTTGACAATGCTGAGCACAGCCTGTAAGATTGTGATAAGAATAAGTTACACTTTTGTGTGCCTACGCCTTTGTTGTGATTTGTTTTTACTGTATAAAACATTCAAATCTCTTTCAGTTTGCTGTTAGCTAATGGTACTAGCATTAGCACGTTACCCTGCTAGTGTTACCATGTTAGCTTGATTGCTAGCTAGCGCTAGCTTGGCCTGTTAATTTGCCTTGATTACATGTGGACTGATTTGGTTATTAAGATTGTGTAATTTAAGTGAATATTTATTTTATTGAAGAAATACATTGTTAATTAAAACCTGTTTAAATTTAATTGCACTATTTTTTGTTGATGTGATTAGTGATGTTTTATATCACGTTTTCAGAATGTCCTACAATATACAATTTACCTCAATGTTGAAAGATACTGTAATTGTACTAATAATTGTACTATTTATTTTCAAAGGACTGTTTGAGGCTGTTTTATAGAATGTTCTCTTTGTGGCCGTATGTGGCTGCTATTTACATGAACATGATGGAAAGTAAAAATATTTTTTTAAAGAGCATCTTAAAGTGTGTTTTTGTGCTTCACCACCAAAATATTGTATTTATGTCATTGTTTATTCACATTTTATCAACCTTGACAATATGTAGTGCTCATTCCAGATGGAGGTGCGAAAAGCATCATTAACTGTTAATAAGTGCATAATAAAGGATTTATTAACCTTAATAAGGCATTGTTCTCGCTTTAGATCCCATAGCTGCAAAATGTGAGTTAACTGCTAATAAGTGCATATAACTGCTAATAAATTAATAATAAAGTCTTTTTAACCTTAATAAAGCAACAAACAAGGCTTAGTATAGGTTTAACAATGACAGAATAGGTAAGTTAGTAAGACTCACTAAATGTGTTTGTAAGGCTATTATAAATAATTAATTATTATAAAAAAATTAATAAGACACTCATGGCTTTTATTTTTCTTAGAAGTGCTTATAAATGTCTTATAATCTAACAATAAATGTGTTTATGATGCTGTCATTAACACGTATATAGTCTTATTAACACAAAATAATGTTAATAAGGACTTATAAGGGCCATATTACATATAGACTTTAATATAAAAAACTGGATTCACAAATGCCTGTTTGAAAGTTGTAAATGTTAGGAAGATATTCAGAAATCTTTTCATTTATTTGTAAATTAATTTAATGTATTCACAGATATTTATTTATTTGTGGAATTTGTGTATTTGCAGATCTGTTTTATATTTGCAAAATATTTCTGTGAGTTTACAAATCTTTTTTTGGATTTGTGGAAGGTATTTTATATTTACAGATTACACATTTACACACGGATTGTCAGTCTGGTCACACAAATAATAGTGAGACGAATCTATCTCCATACCAGGCTATTTAGTCCACCTAGCAACAGAGCGACTTAACCGTCTTACAGGCAAGTATGATACAAAGCAGAGAGAAATAATTTATCAAGTCAATGTCAATGTCAACCCAACCCAATATTAATAACACACTCTCTCTCCTGTCATACTGCAGAGCATCATGTTGGTCAGCTACCATCAACAGTAAGTTGAACTTTATTCTTTTCAGTGATTGAGCTGGTTGGCTGGTTTAAGGATAATGTAGTCTTACAATACAGATAAGGTGCCATAAATTAACCCACTTATTAACAGTTACTGCCTTTTTGCCTTTGGCTGGCTGTCTGGGATCTTTTTATTAGGGTTTAGAGTAACTAACGAAATTAGACAAAAACATTATGTCACTGCTATGCTTAACGATAGGTTGGCATGAATTACTTTGGCAGCAAAATGAGAGAGAAGAAATATTGCTATAGTGAACTGTCTGTTTTTTCTAAGATCAATCACGAGAGCATGATATATGGTACTGATTTGAGATACCTTAGATCTTTGTTTATTTAAGGGTTATATTGATAACATTTTTATGCAGATGAATAATTTAAAAAAAACATTCACAGAGCTTTTAGAAAGGTGTGGAATAAAGGTATGCCTTTTCCAAAACAATTCATTGTGATTGTGAATTAATCATTTTTATAGAATTAAATCTCTTTAATTAGTCTAAATCTCATTAACCTCAGAATTCTAATCTGAGAATCCCAGAAATTCTGAGATTAATCTCAGAACTCACTTTTTTTTCTTTTCCTGTAGCCCTAATCCTCCTCTATATATACACGTGGGATTTACCAAAAGTCCCACGTATACATTTTTATCATGATGGGGGCAAGGTGTTGGCCATGGTAGCTCCCTTAATGCCTGCCCACTGCCCACTCACTTTTTCCCCAGGTTCAAATGGTTTTTGATCTCTGAAGGAGGCAGAATTTTAAGTTACTCTTCAAACATCACAAGTCATACTCCTCACTAGTCCTTAAGTCCTTAAGATCCTTATCATTTTTTGGGGGGGTCTTGTTTGTTTTCTTTCAGGTTGCTTCCATTGGTGGCTGCAGGGTCAGAATGTTGACGGGGGTGAAATTGAGAAGAGGAAGCAGAGCATGGGGAGATACATAATGGAAGAAATACAGGACATTGTTAAAAAACATAAATCACAAGGGGTGTGGGGGTTATGTCATGAATATTAATGTTAAGTGTTATGCACTGCTATGGTTACTGTTACTGTATTTTTATTGTTATATATTGTGGTAATTGTAGTTAGTGTTTAACTAAATAAAATATATGAATGGTAATACTCAAAGTACTTATTCTTTAATTGATTTAAGTTCACTTTCATATAGTTTCAGGGTAGTTAATTGGTCATCTTGTGCTGTGGGCAACTGGCTGAAATTCACCATGATCATCCATCATCTTCAGGCAAGGCTGGTCCCTGAATAAATACCAGCATACACCAGCCAAAAACCACCACCATAGGCTGGTCACCAGCATAACCAACACAAATACCATCTTAAACCAGTAGGTCACCAGCATACACCAGCAAAAACCACCAGCATGACCAGCACAAATGCCTAAACCAGCAGCAGCATACACCAGCAAAAACCACCAACATAGACTGGTCACCAGCATGACCAGCAAAAAAGTGCCAAAAACACACTCTAAGCTGGTCACCAGCAAGACCAGCAAATTGACCAGTTGGTCTATGTTGTTTTTTTCAGCAGGGCATAATTATTCAAACACTTTGGTATCACTGTGTGCAATTTGTGATGTTAATCCATTTATGATCTTCAAGGCTTCCTAGGTCATAATCACCCAATCATAATATTATTAAAACTATAGGATTTTTACAGCAATCTAATCTCAGATATTTCTGACCCTCTAACATTTCTCCCATTGATTGCTTCTATAAAAATCTTTCACTGGGATATAAAATAATAAATATTCCCCCACCCCAGTTTAGAGACCCCCTTGATGATTTCGGGGCCTGGGTATTAAGCAACCACATGTGTTGCATGTAGTTGAACTAGCCCTGAAGCAAGGCAACAACAAAAAAAATACAATCATATTTCAGGATAAAACCTAGACAATTGTTACACAAAAGGGGTTTGTCATCAGAGGACTACCAACAGCTGAACTGGATGGAAGAAGTTTAAGTAAAAAGTTTGTCAGACTGCTTCAGTAAATGCATACATCTTGGACATGCTTTCATAAGCATACGTACTTGTCACTGTCATATCTCATAACTTACCTAACCCTAAAAGTCTTAACATGCCAACGCGTTTGTAAACATAATACTGGTGGAACCCACTGTTGTCAGTTACTATTTCAATGTTTAGTAGACAAGATATAATTGATTTTACATTTTTCTCATGTTGCTTGTGGTGATCTAATTTGGTACCATGGCTCATCTAAAGTCAAATAAACCTGCTTTGACATGAAAACAGCCAAGGGGAGCAGACTTGAAACAATCTTGGGTCATACGATTATTATTGTATCAAGATGACTTTGAGTGGCTGTTTCTCTGGGTCTGTTTTGAAATAGTTCACCATGTTCTCAACACTATTTATCTTGGTCTTGCTCACTCAAGTTTCCGCATGCTTGATCAATTAGCAAAGTAATGTAGGTATACAGGGACAATGTATCTATCAATCTACCTGGGCTAGTGATGGCTGGTTGGGCACTTGTGTGAGGGCCAACCAGGTATGATAGGGCCAGTCTTATGATGGTCCAGTGAAAGATAATTAATTGTATATTAACCCATTAGCTAGTTAGCTCTTCTGGTTCTTACTGTAGATGTTCACTTTGGCTGGTAATTTTTCCATCCCTATTGTTAAATCCCCTGAAGAATATTGTGTCTTGGTATTGTCCTAGAAGCTTGAGAATTCAAATTGCCTTCCATGTTTATTTTGTGTAATGTGGTTAACAACACAATACAAAGATAAATAATAGATATAGGATGGACATAGATAGATATAGTGTAGACATATGCTATATATATATAGCCTGGTATGGAGATATGCCTATATATTTCCTATATCCTATGTTAACTACAAAGTGAAGTGGGCTAGCTGTGGTAGCTGGGCGTATCACCCAAGCACTACAGCTCTGTGGTTGCCAGGTTGTTATTGGTAGTTGTTAGGTGATTGCTAGGCATCACTGGGGGGTTGCTAGGGCCTAACAATATGGTTGCTAGGTGGTTGCTAGGGCATTACTAGGTGGTTGCTAGGCATTACTAGGTTGTTGCTAGGCATCACTAGGTGATTGCTACAGTGTTACTAGGTGGTTGTTATGCATCAGTGGTTGGTTGCTAGGGTGTTACTAAGTGGTTGCTAGGCATCACTGGGTGGTTTCTAGGGCCTCACTAGGCGTCACTAAGTGATTGCTAGGGTGTTACTAGATGGTTACTAGATTAGATAGCAACAACTGCACATCCCATAATCACGTTCCAGCAGCCCAAAGGAAACAGAGGACATCCCATAATAACCACCAAACAGTCCATAACAGTAGAAGTGTTGAAGTCTATGAAGGTCAGTGACCGCCTTAAATTTAAAACGTGAAGCTACAGTGAATAGTTAAAAGAGAATATGAAAGAAAGAAATGTAGTTAAAGTTTATGAAGTGTATTAATCATGAAAGAGTATGAAACTATGACATACAGTGTGAAAGAAAGAAATATAGTTAAATTCTATTATCACCATGAAAGAGTATGAATGAATGTCTAGGTAGCCTTTAAAAACGAATAAGTCGCATGGCTTAGATATTGACATCGTAGGAATCAGCAGGAATAGCTGAACACTTTGATGTATAAAATGTTAAAGCTTGGTTGAGCTTGCACTACACCGCCACCATATCCCCAGCAAGATCAAGGATCTGATCCTGGATTATTACAATAATAATAACTTCTTGGTCAGAAACAAGACTGACATTGGCTTGGAAAAGCAATAATAATGCGCTGTACCAACTCAGTTATTCTTTTTGCCCATGCCATGAACATGGTGGCTAACTCAGCTGAGGTGGCATTTATGGAAGCCCTGACCATCACGACAACATGAATCCCGGGAGTAGGTGGATCCTACAAGGACTTGAGAAACGTATCACCTGGGCAAGGAGGAGTTTCAAGCCCACCATGTTGAGGTCCATGGTGCTGAACAAGGGGAAGGCGGTCGACAAATTCATCTTCTCACTATCCGGAACTGCCATCCCCTCCATCACAGAACAACCAGTCAAGAGTCTGGGGAAGCTCTTTGACTCAACTCAAGTCTGGATCTATCAACATTCCATCCTGCCCCGAGTCCTGTGTCCTTAGCTTAGTCCTTAGTGTCATCAGCTGGCATTGAGGTGAGAACAGGGAGGAAACGGAGGGCGGAGAAATCAGTGGAGGTGGCAGAGTCACGCCTAAGGCAAAAGGCGCTGATGGGAATCATGGCAACTGGCAGAGCGGCTTGGGATACTTCCCGAAGACCCAGGTTGGCAAGGCCCAGGGCAAGGACAGACACCATCTATTCCAAGAATAGGTCTGAGCAGGCATGGAGGAAGAGTGAGTGAGCAGGACAGTGGGGCTCAGGCAGCAGGGACGAGGTGGGAGAGTATACCACAGTGCAGGATTACCTGGTCAAACATCATGCAGGCAGACTTCCATCACATCCGGTTCCTTGTCTAAGTCATCTACGATGCCCAGAAAGACACCTTCCTGTCCTCTTTGCTCTGGAAGAGGATCCTTAGAACATCTCCTCAGTAGCTGCCAAAAGTCCCATGGGGAAGGCTACTATCATTGACATTATGACCAGGTGCTCAAGGCATAGCCTGAGAGCATAGCCACCGCCATCAGCACCAATAAACACCACCACACCCCAAAGAAGACAATCACCTTTGTCAAAGCTGGAGAGAAACCCCGCCCACAACCAAAAACAAAGATGGGCCTCCTCTACACAGCCTCTGACTGGCAGATGCATGTCACTCTGGACAAGCAGCTAAAGTTTCCACAGAACATCACAGCAACATCACTCCGGCCAGACATGATCATCATCTCTGAGGTAACAAAACAGCTGATCATGCTGGAATTCACAGTACCCTGGGAATAGCGTATTGAAGACGCCAATGAGAGGAAATGCGCAAGTACCAGGAACTGGTGGAGAAGTGACAGAGGCTGGAAGACTCACTATGAGCCCATAGAGGTGGGCTGTAGAGGCTTTGCAGGATGCTCACTCTGCAGTCCTCAACAGATCATTACAGGGCATTACAGGGGTGGCAAAGAAGAGAGCCATTCAATCCGCAAGCAAAGCTGCAGAGAAAGCCACCAGGTGGCTTTGGATTACAGTAAGAGGGCTGGTCCGTGGGTGGTTGCTGCTGGGACGCAAGTCAGGGCCTGATCAACCCCAGCTAGGTAGCCTGGGTGAGGGTGTCTGATGTAAAGAGAATAATAATAAAGAAATAAATAGTGGGAATAACAGTAGTATGCTAGCTGCACAGTTAGCCCACTAATAATAAATAGTGGGAATAACAGTAGTGTGCTAGCTGCACAGTTAGCCCACTAATAATAAGTAGTGGGAATAACAGTAGCTGCATAGTTAGCCCACTAATAATAAATAGTGGGAATAACATTAGCTGCACAGCTAGTCCACTAATGACAGGTAGATAGAGTTACAGTTGTATAAGGAGCAGGAGAGGATGATAATGATGGGGATGGTGGTGGTGATAACTGACTTGATGATGTTGATAGTAACGGTGATGGTGGTGTTACAGATGATGGGTGTGTTGGTGGTGATGAAGAGGATGGTGATACTTTAAGGAATTCAGTATATGTCTATTCTTTTTTCTCCCCTCATAGTTACATATTGAACAATATATTTGCTTAATGTGAATGACAATGGAAGTCAAGTAGTGCTTATTGCCTTCACCTTCACAACTATTCCTTATTTTAACTTAAATTGATTGCATCAATTAAGCCCTTAATTAGACCTAGTGTAGAAAGCTAATTTAATCAAACTCATTATCCTCAGCTCTGAGGTCAGAAACCAAGAAGACAATCTTTGTGGGAAATGAGGTTATAGCACGCCAGCTCGTCCATCACACACATAACTAACACATTTACTGACCGGCATGAGGACCACATTGGTGCAATTTTATTACCATGTCATAACCACTTAGTGTTGATTTGCCTCCATCAGCCACATAGGACCATTTATCACTTTCATTTATGTGTTGGTGTCAGCCTTTTTCTGGTTATTGTGGCCCTGCATAAGAACATTACCAAAGATAGGAGAGACATTTCCAAAGATAACAGTTTAAAATCCAACTACCTAGACATATTGCAATAACGCATAATGCCTTCAGCTGAGAATTGAAGTAGTCATGTGTAGGAATATCTAACCTAACGATTTGTCTATGACATTGTACATATCCTGTCCTATCCAAAAAACAACTTTTTGCTTAAAATGTAAATATATTTCATGACATGTTATTAACAACAGAAGAAAAACAGCTTTTTGGACTTTCTTGGGATGAGGTCGGCCTGGGAAATATCAGTGTTGGTGTGGGTGGAAGGATGTCCTGGCAGGTTGATGGAAGTGTGCTGATTGAATTAGACACAGGCTTGTCACCACCTCTCAGTTTGCAGCTGCCACCAGCCCTCTGTGAGAGTGTCTATTGTCCCCGTCCGCACAAAAGGACAACACCAGTTTACACAGTCAATAAAGAAATGCCCTCAACCGTGGTGATAAGGTGTACACATCTTCATGTCCCCTCTCGCGCCGCTGCTATCCTACAGGGACACGGGTCTGATGTCTGTGTCTAGCGTTCGTAACGAAGCGGTCTAACTCTGTCCTGATTTGTCAGATTTGTAGATTTGTGATGTGCGTGGATTAAAATGAGACACTCGGATTGTTTGGTCGCACGGCTTCGTTCTCAGCAGTAATTAGTACCATGTTCCCCAAATTAGAAGCAAGTAAATGGTGTATTAGATCAAATATATCACAGTGGGTTATTTTTATAGTTATGTTACAGTTTTTTTACAATTGCTAACAAGCGTTTACCTATACTTAAGATACTTTATCTAAACTCTGAACTCTAAACACACCTACATCACACAAGTAGCCAAATAAATAAATAAACACCAACTCTACATTTCAAAATGCAAAAATACTTTACGTACACTAACTCTGTGAAAACACGGCAAACAAAATATCAAATCATTCTTTCTTTCAAAAGACTAGCACGTTTCTATCCAAGAGGAACACATAGTCAATCAGAGCACCACAACTTTCAAAATACTAATAGTTGATGGCTTTAAAAACTGCATTACTTTACATGTTTCAGTTCTACCTGCATACAATAGACAATATGAAATCCATTGTTTTTTATAATTCAGTTCCTTTTACTGTAAACCACTCTATGAATGGTGTGAATGTGTGTGAATGTATATGTCTGTATGTCTGTGTGTCTGGATGGATGGACGTTAGGGTTAAATGTGGATGTGTTGTGTTAATGTGTCGGAGGTGGATCTTCCGGATCATGAGAGGACGCTGGCCTGTATTAAGAGCCGCTTCTCAAATCTGAGTCACAAGACTCAGATTGCCTCACTGTGTGACTGTGTATGTAAAGCGACCTCGGGTACCTAGAAAGGCGCTATATAAAATAAATGCATTACATTTTGTGTCGAATGTCTGCATTTTTGGCAACATACTATCTAAAAGTGAATGAGTCATCTTTACTTTATAGAATGTACAGTAGAAAAAATAGTAAGTGACAGAATTGCTGCCAGTGATCAACAAAAAATACAACATACATGGTCTTTGGTTCCAAATGTGTAAAAATAAAATACAGTAAAAAAAAAAAAAGGCACAGAAGTGTGATTGGTCTATTTTATACAACTTAAATCAGCTATTTCTGATCAATGTTTCAATGATCTGTTCATTCAAAAATTCTTATCAGCTGTTTCAATATAGCGTTTGAGCTGCCGTTGTTGCAGAAGTAGAGGCTTTATACTATA
>OMKK01086807.1:0-10886 GCA_900302305.1 Polymixia japonica
GTGTAGAGTGTAGGGGCTAGGGTGTAGAGTGTAGGGTGTAGGGGCTAGGGTGTAGGGTGTAGGGTGTAGGGGGTAGGGTTAGGGTTAGGGTGAAATGAAAAATACCACTAGAGTTACAGTGAGGTTTTCACACAACAGCAGCGATGTTTGGACTAAGTAATGAGAAACAAATGTGAACTTGTAATATTTCTAATTTCTTTTAAGTTTTTAGAAAACAGCTGTGCTTATCAAAAGTTGTCATTGTATCCGTTTACAATTTTGTTTCCTAAATCTAAAAATTCTGCTATATTTTACTCTTAGCATCTTCAAATACTAACTTTATTGTGAGTTTCCTATTGCAAAAGACCAAGATGTATTTTGGTCTTTGGTCTCTGAGTAACGGTTTGGGTGTTTGAGTGGAACAGATAAAATATTACCCTTCCTTGGCAAACTTCTCTGGTTCTTCCTAGTAGCCTAGTGAGAATTTATTTTATGAGAGGTCAGTTGGTACCAGTTAGCAGCCTTAAAGTGTGCTGCACCTCTATTGGGACACTCTTATAAATAGCCACTTAGCCTCATCCTGCTAGATTTGTTGATTGTATGTGGAAACTCGTATGAGCCAGAGAAAAACTGCTGCATCAAGACATGTTTTCTTATGTCACCCTCCTTCTACCACGTTGGAAGGACCCTACATTGAGAAGGCCACAAATCCTTGGGGTCCACAGGGGCTTGGCGGTGTCAGACGCATACCTGACATTCTGAGTGGATGATGAGAATGTACTCTTAAACTGGGCTGCCGTGGCAGGGCATGAGTCACCCCCCTCCTCCTCCTCTTCCTCCCCTCTCTCCCTCTGGCCGCACGACCAGACTTGCTGTTTGTGCTGGGATCAGAAGGATTAAAGTGATGCAACTCTCCTCCCCCTCCTGACCATGTCCTCACAATAGCTTCTACCCACCTACGGGTTCTAATTGCTTTCTTGTCCTCCTGCCACATATTTACTATCCAGTTATTAACGTAAACATTTTCAAATATCTTATCAAATAAAAGTTACTAGACTAGAAGAGAGCTACAAGGCTCTGTAATATAGCCATTCAGTCTGTAGTCTCTCCTCAAACTATACATTCCAGTTATCAAAACTGGCCTGAAGCTTGAACTTGCACAGCATGTGAATGGAGTCTTACCACGGGCCTCCCGCCGCTGTGTAGTGGTTTGTCTCTGTGCCAGCAGTAGGTAAACCGCCAGTTACTTTAGAGTAAAGCGATACCTCTAGTCGAGTCCCCTGACCGCCTGTCCTCCTTCAGCCCCCTCAGGCTTAGCCCTGAGAAACTCGAGCTGCCGTTTAACGTTCTCATCCCAGCTGTAGTGGCACTGATGCTTTGAAACGGCACATTGGGGGGTATCTGCAAGGGGGCAGAGATGCCCTTAGGTCTGCTGCTAGGGTTTGGTGCTTATTGGATGGCTGTAAACAGCAGAACTCCATCATGGCGGACAGCAGGGACACCCCTCTCTAGTTCCATACTCACATGGCAAAAAACAACCAACTGAAGTACAACTGAAGGCTTGCTCTAGCCCACATTGTGCTCTGATGTTACTTTTTAAATGTCATTTATTTTTATTTTAAATATTTCAGCTATACTTAGTGGTTGTCAGACACTAGTAAAGGTTTACTGAACTCTTATTTTTTGTGAGTGTTCTTTTACATTCTAGGCAAGATAATGGCCTGACATCACAGCTGAACTTTGCTTTCAAAGGCAGATAATTCAATTTCCTCTTGTTATTGTTTTTTTGCTTGCCCAGTATCCAGTTGCTTCCTTGCTTACTGCTTTTCCAAATATTTTTCCTGGGCCCTTTTGTGATTTATTGCCCTGCCCTCAGTGGAGAGACACTTGCATACACAGTCACGTAACACTTGAGAGCCCAGCGTTACCCTGACTCAAACAGTTCCCCAGTAAATCAGTGCCCCTTTTCTCAGTCTTCAGTCAAACTTCAGAGTGTTCCCAAAGTGAGTTTGGAAGCGCGATATGTTGTGGACCTGATTTCCATGAATGATGATGGTATGTGTCAATTTATTACTTACTGGCACCAGTGGTCCATCCAGGTTGAGACGTGGCAACATTATTCTTGGATTCTTTTCTTTGGAGACCAGCCACCTGAGAACTCGTGTTATCGTTGGATGGCCTAGAATGGAGGAAAGAGATGCTGAAGGTGCTTGTCGGGATTGATCTGGATTATTGTATTGGAGTTATTTTATCTGTTAGTTGTTTAAATTGCCGGCTTGGCAAGTTGATTAACATAATAGCGCAGGGAGACATACTACAGAAGAAAAGGCGAATTAGTAATATCCCCCCAGGGAAATAACAAATTTAATGTGGCAGCCTGGGGTATATTGTAGTATATGAGGTAAATGAAAATATAATAGAGAAACCACCAATTTTGTTTATGATACAAGAGACCATGTCACTTGGTAAAGGTGAGAGGTTTCCAGTAGTGTATATGAGAGGTTTCACTTGTATATATGTATATAAGCATAGATCATTTCAGTAGCATATGCAGTATATAGAGTATGTCACAAGTGTGTGTGAGAGGTTTTCAGTAGTGTATATGATTTATGTGATGTATGTGAGAGGTAAAGTGCATGTATGTGCAAGGTGAGGTGTGAATAATGACCAGGAACCCTCAGGAACCCTGAGATGTTGTGGGTTTAAATCCTAGCCGCTAAGCAACCCACCCACAACTGAGAGCAAAATGACACCCTTATAGCGAGTCCAATAGCTCAATAGCTACAGTATATGGCTACAATACCAGGGCGACAGCTTTGTAGTCGGAGCAGCACTGTACCAGCTGGGCAATGGTAGCAGAACCCTGGGGCCTGTTCAGACCTGGCATTAAAATGCGTCCTGGGTGATCTGATCACAAGTGGACAGCTCTACGTTCACACCTGGCATTAGAATGTATTTCAAATGCATCTCGAGTGACCATTAGTGATCTGGATCACTATTGATCCAGATCGTCCCTGCGTCCCTGCTCAGTATGCAAATTATCAAGTCTATGCAAGTTCTTACTATACAATTTTATTTAAAAAATAAAAACAGTACAAACAGTACACATTTTATTTATATTACCAGATGTTATATACAAAATGGAATATGAAAAGAAAATGTGTCATGTCTTGCGCTTATAATGCAAGCAAAATAAAAATGAAAATGTATGTCAATAGCTAATAGTTAAATTATAAACATTAATAAAAAATATAGTATTATAAAAACATATGGTCAAGGGAGGGCCATATGTGCTTTTACGCAGTACCTGTCTCACCTCTCTTACTCCTCTGATCCACAACAACACACCATTTTGGAAGTTTTATGAGGAAATAAACAAAGAAAACTGTCGAGTGTACTTGTGATGTCTCTGTATGATGAGTGGGGCCTGTTCTGTTAGAACGTTGTACAAAGACAATCTACCGGACTGCACATCGACAGTCTGTTCTATCCACATGGGTCCATCCCGTGCCGTCTCCTGTTTTACTGTGGTTGCAACAAAGAGGAGATGTACAAGGTTTAACTTTTATTTTTGCGGTGGACTGGAGGTGTAACAGGTGTATGTTCAGGCTCCCAACGTCATGATCCAACTCCACTTTGACGACGTCGGAGCCCCCATCAGACTCAGTCGGGTCAGGATGTATCAGAATAACAAGCGCGTCCTCTGCAGCTTGATGTTGCCAAGTATTTTTGCAATTAATTCCCCCACTAAAGTCTTCCTCACCTTAATCGCGCTACTGGGTGATTACATGTGGGAACAACTTTTTTTAAAAAGTCGTGGAGGTACAACCATTGCATTTATTTGAGAAATCTTAATTAAAAATGTCCACGTTGACCAGCTGATCGCTTCTCTAGTATTAAAGGGATTGGAAAGGGGCTGGCTAAATAACTAAATAACCATAAATAAATAGCTAAATAACCATAGATTATGTCCATATCTGGACAAATGTGTCCCAGGCCACCTTGCATGCTTGAGTGATCTGATCCCAAAGCATCCTCAAAACATTTTGGGTGCGTTCACACCTGTATTTAGAGCTGTCCACTTGTGATACCTGGTTAGCTCACCAGGTTACTGACGCACACAGATCTTTATTTGTCAGCACTGACATTTTTCAGTTTTTATTTTCAGTTAAAGGTGAAGTCTGGCCATTTTCGACCTGGACCTAATTTCCCTATCTTTTCCTACCAATCAATTGGCTCTGACCAAAATGTAATCAATTGCTTTGTTATAGCGGTACTTACGGGCTCAGTTGGCTGGGACCACTAGTCTCCAATTCCGTCCTTTGGGGCAATAAGACTCTGCAAAAAATCGACTGCAAAGTCACAGTCTGTAAATAGATGTTATTACAAAATAACTTATAATAGTTTTCGTAATACGTTTTTGTACAGTTTTGATAGTTTGGCCATTGCGTCATCACTTCCTTGTTTCTCGTTGCTGGCTGCTGGTATGCTTGCACTGGGAAAATGGCTAAGATAGCATCAAAACTAAATCATGTCTTTAGATATTGTTATAATAATATCTATTTACAGATATGTATGACTGCAGGATGAGTGCCACCGTTTTGAAAAAGACATGTTTTGATCGATTTTTGCAGAGTCTTATTGCCCATAGGAATGTATTGGAGACTAGCGATCCAAGCCAACTCAGACCGAATCGTTACACCCATATTATTTACATTTGTTTAATTAACGTTGTTCTTCCTATCAGTAATAAGACCTTGGATCTTGAGGCACACACTTTCAACAGTAACTTGGAAAAACAACTGAAATGCTTAAATCAACTCACGCTCACTGTAGTGGAGACATCACCGTTTCACAATGTTACAACTGGAGTTTCAGAGACATCCCGGTTTTGGACAAACAATCTATATTTGGACAAAAGTGAGAACGTATCCATGCGTGCTCATATGCAAATACCAGTTGGGGGCCCTGCACACGTCTGTTCTGCTGGCCCACTGTGAGATAAGTGATCTCAGAGAGCCACTGGGTCCTGACATGTTTGGGCTCAGTGGGAGGCTGGTTTAATGTGTAGCAGTCAGACAAGAAACATTATCAATACACCTCGTACATATGTTTATATCCCTCAGCAAGATGACAGTGCACACACACACACACACACACACACACGAAGACCAAGAAGCAGAATGATCAATAAAATTTGTAATAGCCTCCTCCTTCTAACCTGGTACGCCAGATGGTTTGTTACACAGAACCATCTGGGAAGTCTTCATTGGAAACTGTTTGGAAAAGGGCGGGCACTTTCAAAAAATACTTGGCAGGTGATTGGATGAACCATCTGTCAATCACGGGCTAAACCACGCCCTTAGCTGCCAGTAGTTACTCACAGGACGCTGATTGGTCCGTAAAACTGAGTGCGGCCACAATCGAATTAACTTGAAGCCTGACAAGATGGATTCTCGTGATCGCGATTCTCGCGGTGAACTCGTGATCTCGTGAATCCAGCTGCCTCGCAAGCTCCTCACCTTTCTAAAAACAAATTTATCCCACTCACACATCAAATCAACAGTTATCTTTTCTCTTCTTTAATGACAGTGTCTCCCATTTCCATGATTCAGAGCAGATGTCTGACTTCAAACCCACAGTGGCCTTTTCAAATAACAATCACAGTCTTTCCATTTCTTTACATGCTATTGGCAACACCAAAATAGGCTCTGAGCTCATTATGAATATCCAAGTCTGGGAGTGATTATCATCAACGTAGGGCATGTTATAAATGGGAAACAGGGTGGAGAATATGAATATGAATTTTGAAAGCAACAAGCATGTCATATATCCTGAATTATTGATGATTCATCCCCATAGGTGTTGTAAGACAGCCTACTCTTTACACAGCTCATATATTTCTAATATTCTATTATTGTCTTAAATTGTCTCTTTCATTGTCTCCATTCTGTCCCTGTTTTGCTCAAGCGTTCACCTTTTACTGTGCATTGCACTTCGGTAACTACCAACGGGAGACAATAACAGACCCGATGTGCGCAAACACTCTTGCCTCTCTCATTTTGAATAATTTATTGTTTGTCATTCCCTCTGCCAAAGACGCCGCTTTGCTTCCATGTCCAATGAGCAGGCCAGGAATCCGCTTTTCGTCATTTGCGGAAGAGGGATCTGCGTGATTATTAGGAATATTGATGGAAGCAAATAAAGCAGAGAGTTTGTCTGGTCAGGTGACTGGTTGCGTACAGCGTGTATCAGTGAGGGTTCATGACACCTGCGCGCGCACAAGCTTGCTAACGGGGTAGTGTTGTCACCTTGGTGTGTGTCTTTTTGTCTGTCTGTAACCACAATAGCTCACCCATTTCTTATTTGATTTAGCTCAAACCTGGTGGATAGGTTGACAGTCACCCAAGCACCTGCACTGTTGAATATTATTCAAATG
The DNA here is from genome assembly GCA_900302305.1 of Polymixia japonica. NCBI lineage: Eukaryota > Metazoa > Chordata > Actinopteri > Polymixiiformes > Polymixiidae > Polymixia > Polymixia japonica. Next base: position 6,419 of record OMKK01086807.1, read on the forward strand.
GGTCAAAGATCAACAGTGCAGATGATCGGATTTTTAGCCATTGGTGTGTGTGAAGTGCTCTCTGGTTTTCAGTAGGATGTATTGCTGACCAGCCTTTAGACCGAGCCTACTGTGTAACATCTCTGGGTGCCTAGTGTTGTGTCTTGTGTTTGTTTGGAAGATGCAGGAAAGAGGAATGGATGGTAACAAAACAGCCACCTGATGGGTATACTACTAAGGAACCTTAACGTACCCGGGGTTTCTTTGCGTTACCTGGCTTGACAAAACCTGACAACCACAATCAGGCTTAATCGGTATCACGACAGTGGTTATCAACGCGCTTAGTTGTCAACTCGCTTAGTTAACACAAGCTTTGTTAATCAAGCTCTGTGCGTGGTCCCATAAAAGGGCCGGCGTCTGCAACAATGAGCCTATAACGGTACAATGGAACGGTCCCGTGCTCCATATGTCAGTTCTGAGGAACAAAAAATGATTTGGCAAGTATATGAGGAGTTTACAGAGGTACTGTACACTTCAACATGTCTTTTGAGCTGTAAACTAAATTATGGGACTGTACTGTGATAAAACACAATCTGTTGTTAATATTGACATTGACACCAAAATGTATAAAAATTGGCATTTCATGTGTTGAAAATGGCTCAACATGCTGTTTTAAATCAGTCTGAGCCTTGCAAGGCCAATGCTGACATAGTCGACTGAGTCTGGGACTACTCCACGTCAGGAACTTTATAGAAAAAGGGCTCCTGCCCTCCTGCCTCACACATCCACGTTGTGACATTGAAAACGCAGGGTTTAGGCGAAAGTGAGATCGCTACCCTGATAATCTGGCTTTGTAGTACACCCCTCTGACCTCTCTGTGAGTGCCATGGTTTGTCTCAGTGTGAAGAGAAGGCTCCTCTTGTACCATGGTCATTGAGAGTAAGCTACAGAGATGGCAATCTGTTTATATAGTAAGTTGGTTGGCTTCGTGCGTCTTAGTTTACTAACAAGATGTTTATCAATTGAAGAAGATATCAATTGAAGAGAAAAAGTCCAAAATCACACAGTTTTTTTTTTGCATAGTTGGTTTTTATGACTGTGTTCCCTCCTCTTGTGTCCTTCAGCCTTGAGTTAAAGGCAATAGCCCATAAATGGTGTCTGGACCACGGCTTTTCCTTTTAAGCAGACATACCACATTTTGTTTCCTATAGTTTTATCTGTGCCCTCACATCTACCTCTTGACCCCACCGTCGCTACCGCTGGACTTCCGTGCACATGTCAAGCGCGGAGCACCGCAGCTCTAAAAGTGTCCCCGGTACGAAGGCATTTATGTGGTAGATTCATAATGGCACTTGGGATCAAAGACTGCGCTGAGGTAGCAGAGACAAAGCACTAATCACCAGGGGGCTGGCGGTGGGGGGCATCGGGTTGAAGGAGCAGAGATATTTTGTCATGTGGGCCATAACTGCAGGATTTATAGTGCATCCCAGGGTGTGACACCATGTCAGGGGAGAAAAAAACAGTTTGTTGAATTAATTATTTTTATTGCCACTGACAAACCAGAGAGAAAATAAGAACCAGATTCTCCCCTGCCCCTGAGAACAATAGTAATATAAGCTATAGAGACGTCATCGTGTGGGCACTGTTTTTATATGTCTCTGGCTTTTTGTGTCTTTTTACTTTGTCCAGATGGCATTACAGATTGGTCTAAAGTTTCAGGGTCACTTGAAAGACTATAGATTATATGTTGTTGCATATTCATGAATACATTTAGCTATATATATGTTTGTTTTGCAGCAGTCCATGAAAATGAATTGCAACAAAGACCCTGAAAGTAAGTTTTCACAGTGTGTTGAGATCACGTGAAATTCATTTGAAAGATTGTGTGAAAATTCACAGTTAAGATATGAATGTTCATAAATAAAGTTACTTTTTCACAACTTTTACTTCCTCTTTATGACACACTGCTGGATAAAGAGCAGACATGATTTGTCAAAATGACAAATGACAAATCATTATTTTTCTCAAGCGCTGACAGATGGATCTGAATTTGCCTGTGTTGACAGCACTGAGGTAAAAGAGTCATAATGTTAAAGCTCACTCAAACTAACAAATATTTCTGTTGTTCAGTTGACCTTACTGGGCCAAAATATACTAGACTAAACCTGCGTCTTCTGCTGGGATTCAGACTGCTTCCGCGCTGCCTTACCAAGACATTTGCTATTGCAGGGATTGACTCCACCGACACATTAATATGGGACAGCGACATACAAGAATAGTAAACAAAAAGGAATAGGGAATAGTCTATAGATTTAGGTTTGGTCTTACAAACCTTACAGCCCTTCCTCTTGTAGTTTAAAGGAATAGTTCAAACACTTATGAGGCCTCTCAGGCCTTCTTTCATTCCTTAACGTATTGCTTTGATTTCTGAGATGTTGGAAGCAAGATTATTAGCTTTTGTTGGCATTTTCTTTCAATGTGGTTAGTTCCTGCTATATTAAATTATGCTGTAAAACAGTTAAGGAACTGTTTTGGTTGTTGAAATGCACTGTGATTTTAAAAAACAAACCAAAACAAAACTGTTGTAGCTCCATAGACTCGCATTGCTAATGTATGCTAACAATTTCTGCCTTGAATATCTTTTGGGAATAGCATTTGGGTGGAATAAAAGGTCTCTCAGTTCATGGTTAATCACATCATGATCAATCAGCCTTTTGTAAAAACCTAAAACCTAAACGGTGTGTGGATAGTTTCATGGATGCCCTGTGGCATTACTCATGCACTCTGCCTCAGCTTGCCCACTTTTCTTATTTGTACTCTCCCTTCAGTAGCCACAACCCTCCCTCTGTCCACGTCAACCGGGACGGCCGTGCAACATACATCCTTTTTTATTTAGCGTCATTGACAATTGTCTAATCACAGGCTTTTGTAACTGTAGAGCTGTCCTTGAACACGGCGCTTTTCAGCGTCGCCTCTGTTTCCCTTCGTGTCGGCCTGCCTTCAGAAATGCTTTCCGTGTTTGGGCTGAGACTAACAGCTCTACTGGCAGCTGTAACCATATCTGCTGCACAGCCAGAGGCTTTACACCACAGGAGGACAACAAGTCGCTGCATCTTAACTATGCCGCGGCCACATGCATTACTTTCAGCATTAGTGGTAGTTTAGAAAGGTGTATAGTTTTGAGGCAAAGTACTGTTTACGGGTGTAACTGGTGTACTGTAAGCTCAACATCACATGCTGTTAGGGTGGTCAGCAGTGATGTGGTGGTAAATAAAATGGTGGCTAAACCTTCAGTCAATAATCACCATACAGTGAAATACATACAAGAAAACAAACCACCAATATACTGTAGACAAAAATCTATTATATTTCACAAAAAACATTTATTTATTTATGTACCATGAATTTATTCAATGAAGATTTAAATCACTATAAAAAGGTGGGTAAACTCTATTCTGAAAATAAAAAGGTGGGTAAACTGAGTTTAGGTGGGTTAACCCTCCACTACATCCCTGATGATAGGTGAATATTTGCTAAATACCCAGAACAAGAGGCGGGGATACTTTGTATACCTGCAAACCACATGACTACACAGGTGTGTGTCTGCTTAACAGAATGACCCGTCAAGATCCTCTGCTGAGGACCATGAAGAGGACACACATCCTCTAATAGCCATTGTACCTCATCGAAAGAAATCCCGTCTGAATACAGTTGTGGGGTCATAATGTTATTTGGGGTTTTTTCCAGTGTCATGGAGTCATTTGTCACCCTGGCAGGAAGAGTGTCTGGGTGCTGTTTCTTTAATAAGATAATATTATGATCTCCCACCCCAATGCGTCGGGGTGGGCGATCCAGTTATCGGTAATATCTCAGAGATGGGTGATATAGGCGTTGTGGGGTCCATGGTGGGCTGTCCCACCCCCTGTCTCCGGCTCCTCTGGGGAGCGTATGTGTGTGTGTGTGTGCACGTGTGTTTTTGTATGTGTGAGCGTATGTGAACATTTTTGTGAGCGTGTGTGTGTTTGTTTATTTGTGCGTGTGTGTGTGGGGTGTGTGTGTGTGTGGGGTGTGTGTGTGTGTGTGCACATGTGCATCCAATATTATTTTAGCTCAGAAAGCTCTGAGGGGGTTTAAAATTTCTTATACACACATACATCAACTTCCCCGTGGCTATAAAGTATACTAACGCGCAACTCTGTGCAAACTGCCAGGCATGGTACATTTCTTTCTTTCTTTCTTCTCTTTCTTCCCTGCTTGCTTTCTTGGGCTTTGGTTTTGTCTCTTTGTGTTATTTATTCACTCTGATACAACTACTGACACACAGACACACTGAGGCAGCAACTCAGAAAAGCAACTGCCGGCTCTGACAAGAAGCGTGGTTACTAGCCTGGTTTAGCAGTCTCTCCTCTCCTCTCTTCTCCTGTCCTGTCCTCTCCTCTCCTCTCCTCTCCTCTCCTCTCCTGGGATAGTATTTGAGAGTTGGAGGGAT
>OMKK01086808.1:0-11811 GCA_900302305.1 Polymixia japonica
GTCTGTAGTGACTGGTTGGAATGAAAACCTACATTTGCTTTGCCATTTAGCAATGCTTAGCCACAACAGCTAGACATTTATCACCACTGCAATCTATAATGAACAGAGATTTTTTTCAATAAAAAAAAAAGTTACATCTACTCTTAAAAAAACCCTGTTTTGATGTAAAAGCAACATGATATAATAAAATTGAACATTGAGCTATCAAGGTAGCAGTTTTTTGTTGCTGGTGTTTTTGTGGTCTGGGATAACACTTATATTATTAATTAGTGTGAAAAGCTATGTTAACACTAAATTTTGGCAAATTACAATAATAATTAATACATAAGAAAATAAAAACCTGAATTACAGCCAAAATAACCCTGATTAATTACTATAACAAAGATGATTGAACATACTGTACAAACATACAATGCATGACTGTGAGAATATATAGACTGCTTTTAGATGCATTGGTATACTACACAGTCCTGATATTAATACAGGCTAGTGTAATCCATTGCCTAAGTGATAACATTTGCTGCACATCAAGGGAGTAAACCTGAGCCATACAGAATGGATAGGGCCTTGTATCTAATAATAGCAGAAAACCTCTAACCATAATGTTCTACAACATACTCAAGCATTGCATGGTTGCATGTTTAGTACATGCAAACTAAGACTGGTATGTGCAAACCTCACATGTATGTATGAATGTATGCAAACTATATCGAGAAGAGGCACTATCCTCAGTGCTTCTACTGGAGGCAAAACAGTTGCATGATTAAATGCCTTGTTGAGCCTCAAAATAAACCCCATAACATCATATAAATGTTAAAACAGGCCACACAAATAAAATGTCAACTAGATTTTTAGTATACGTCGTTGTTGCAGGCTGGTGTAAGCTGCTGTGTGAAAGTCATACCTTGCTCTAGGCGGAACAGAGTTCTCTCCAGTCGCTCCATGTCATTGAGGAGCAGCACCCTGGTCTGTCTGTTGGCCTGGACCATTTTGGCGTCGCTTTTTTAGGCTGCCCTTTAAACATGCACGACGCGGTGCCACTGGATTCCACCGCACACGCACACACACACGCTTCACCGAGGAAGGGGCGAGAGGAACGTCAAGGGATAAACACCGGCGCGTCACTCACGCACAACAGGGAGACGTACGTGCTTATGATCCGCGACTCCACGAAGTTTGACGACAGTCGGCTAACGGAGTAGCTGTCACCAGAAAGCGTACAGGCGAAGCGAGAGCACTCACAACCGGCTACTTCCGCCTTCTCTTAAAATCCCGTTAAAGACTTAGACCGGTTCTTTTTTTGACTGAGGGTCCGTGACAGTGTCTCAGAGAGCATTCGGTCTCAAATTCCACTTGATCCACGAAATGTATGGAATCAGATTTGTGTCAATATAATCAAACAAAACGTATTAAATAGCAAACAAAAAGTTTTTGCGAGTTTGAGAGTGAATAAAACTCACTGCAGCAGAAAATTATCATCTCAAAAGTAAAACGTATAGCTTGCAAACAAATGATTTGTGTAATCGTGTAAACTATTGGTATTTTACTTTTTTGATAATATGTCCTTTTGTTTTTTCCAAGTATGTCTATCTGGTTCCGCCTTAGCGGACAAGTGTTTCCATAGGCTGAATGGCGTGTGAGCCATCTTGATGACTCTACCCTCTTTGCCCCCATCCCGACATATCCGCGTTGTACACAGGTGACATGGTTTGAATAAGAAATCAAGTTTATAGTCCCGTAGTTACAGATGATGCACTACATTAAATTAATTACAAAAAGAAGTTAAAATGATTTCCCAGCAATACAAACGCGCATTTGAACCGCGAATATGGAAACAGCGGTTATCTTTTTGACTTCACCTAGGTATCACTAGATCTGTTCTCTAAAGGGGCCGCAACCAGAACTAATCCCTGACAAAACAGGATGTGTGTCATGCGTCCAAAGAGAAATGTTGTAAATTAAAATAGTTTAATTTAAACTGTAAATAGAAATGTGTAATACGCTGTAAAGTCATCACAGCTAAGGGAAGAACAAAGATACACGGGAGAAAATATTGAAAAGCTCACTTTTCCTTCTTACTACCTGAAAACACAACTGCATGTCAAATATAAATTAGGCCTACATCTCCACCTAGTCGTAGGCAGCGGTATAAACAATAGCCAATACACACGTTGTTATTATTTTCTCTAAACCTCTAGTGACGCCGCTGCTACACCAGCCCTCCACTAACTTTAAAATAAAATGAAATAGAAATAAAATGTAAATAACAAACTACAAGTTTGAAAGTCCATACAGTGGATCAGCGAGTGTCACCATCAAATTGAAGCCAAAACGACAACCAATGCTGCTATATTTTTTGTTTTGAAATCATATTCGATTCCCAACAGAAATCTACTACGATTGTATAGCATAATGAATAATAACATGCCATCGGTTAAATGCTAAAAAAATAAAAATGAATGGTCAAGACAGAATTCGCCTCGTATTTCCCGAGCCCCGAGGAAGCGCGCCGGACAATTAGACATAGTGGCCAAATTACAACGTCACGTGATGCACGGGGCCCCAAGACACTTCCCCCATAGATTTACATTATGAAAGAGACGTCTGTACATCAGAGGATACAGTTTTTGAGCGTCACAACCACCGCAAACTGACTCGTTTCACTATCAGAACAGTGATCCATTCACTCCGATAACATTTGGAAAGTCTAGAAGAGCCGCACGATTTAATTATTTTATCCTAATTCAAGTTAGCGGAGGCTAACGCAAGTGCGCCACTCGTTATTATAGAACCTCCTTGGCGCAACTCTGTGGGCCCAATGACCCCGGAAGATAGAACCTCCTTGGCGCAACCAAGTAGGTTATATAATAACTGGAGGATGAAAGGGGAAATGACCGCCGATTAATTTGAACAAAAGCCGCTCCATTTTTTTTTACTTCCTGGTTTTACTTCCGACATACGGCCCAACGGTCATGCGCAGTAGTGTCTGCTTACGTTTCCCGCGCGCCCACGAGCAAACAAAAAACAACAAGACTTTGAGTGATTTTTAAAGAAATCGGCCTACATGTTTAAAAAATACACAATTCAAAGAATGTTTTAAGGTATTATGTGGTGTTGTAGGTATCTTCTGAACAGTTTTAGAGGACTGTCTTTTACAATGGTCGTCTATGGGAAATAAACCTTTTGGGCCTCATGTGAACTTTAGGCTTTCACAGTGACGGCACCAAAACTGTGGAACAACCTACCCCTCAACATCAAGACCCTGCTAAAAACCCACCTGTTTGCCCGAGAAAATCCCTAATCAGTTGTTGTATGGCTGAGTGTTATATTGTACGTCTTCCCCCTGTTCTTGTCTGCTGATTGGATGCTAATATGTTCTTGTCCTCCTGTATAGTGTCTCTATGTTCTTTTCCCCCGGGCTGCGCCCCGGGCCAATGTAACAGTTGGATGGGGGGCGCACTATAAATAAAATTTCTATTCTATTCTATTCTATACCACCGTTGGCCACCATGTCAAATTTGCTTCAACTGAGACCTGACGCCTGGGGGCTGGGCACAACTATGTGGGCCCAACGATTCCGGAAGATCCGGGTAATTTTATACATAGAAGTCGAACTTTTTGGCTTCATGCCATAGTCATAGGCAACTTCCATATGAATGAACAGGGCCCCGCCTCCAACGCTGTATCTACTCCTCTTACTGTAATACATCCGTGGTATTTCCTCATACAGGTTGTTCAACTTGTAAGACTGCCCTCTTGAGGGCCAGATGGTCCGCTTCATTCAAAATGAAAGGAATAAGACGATCCGACTAATAAGACAGTTGCAGAGCACTGAGGACCACAAGACTGGTTTTAAGGAAGGTGAGACAAGGTAAGCCAAACTTTTATTTAGACGGGTATTTCTAGATCTTTATCCATGGAAGTTATGTTCCATTGTGACTGGGCATTGTGTCTCATGTCAAGAATGCAGTTTTTCTCACAAGTGTGTGTGAGCGGCTCAAAGAAAGAAACTGTACGAAAGGAATGTATGAAAGGAGTATGTACGACAGACCTCTATTTTTGTAGGTCTATTTTTGTGGCATTTTTGTTTTAGATAAGAGGCTTGAATGAGAGTTATTTTAACATAGCAATAGAATTGTAAATTAGATATAAGTGACATGGAAATGTCTCTTTTTCCAAACCTCAACGATGTAAAATTATCTTGGCAAGACTAAATGATAAGAAGTTCAAAGAAGTTCAGTCAAATTGGGAGTTATGATGCAGTGGAAAATAGCCACGATGAAACATGTTTTACAAAGGAATAGATTTGATGAAATTGGGATGTATCTGGTTTTATTACTATTATTTCACATGCAAAAAATTCCCAATAATTTCATTCTTCATAAAGACTTTCACTCTCATGCCCCCTACCACCTGTAAGGTGCTTTAAGGTGTAATATTGACTGTAGTTGAATGTTCCTGTGAAGACAGCCACCCACTGATAGTGGTTATCTCAGAGTGCATCTGAGTTAGTTTGTCTCTGGTGTTGACTGATAACTACCGTAGTGGATGGGAGCCAGTCAACGTATCGCTACACGCTCTCCCCCCTCCCCCTTGCGTGAGTGGGGCAGTAGCTCTCCACCAAGATAATTTAACCCAGTGAGTCAGTTGCATGTTATAGAAATATTCCAACTTCTCAATTTCTCTTTCATTATCAATGCTCTGTTGCTGTTGTGTGTGGGATGTTTTTGGGAATATGGTACCAAGTGTATTTTTTGATATTGCCACATTATTTTCCCCAAGTAGTTGTATTTCCTCTATCCTTTGTTCCAGGCATCAGACATGCAGCTTCCATTCTTTCTGCTGGTAGCATTGGCTGGCTATATAGACCCAGCTGTAGGCTACAGTAATGGAAAGGTCAGGGTGGCATGTGGAGACATGACACCACAGCATGGTTATGAATCCAGCCCTGATCCACCTCCATACAATATCACAGTGGATAAGACAACATTCACTCCAGGGGATCACATCACCGGTAGGCTGCTGATTCTCATTGTTTTACAGACACATTAGAACACATTATCTCCTCTAATTATCTATTCCTGCATGGATAGATAATAATCTTTCTTTCTTTCTTTCTTTCTTTCTTTCTTTCTTTCTTTCTTTCTTTCTTTCTTTCTTTCTTTCTTTCTTTCCTCCCTCCGCCTGTCCCTTTCCCCTTTTCAAACATCGTCAGTAACGTTACAAGCGGCTGCCTCCAGTGGCGCACACTTCAAGGGGTTCCTGATAGAGGCTCGGGATGCGGGGCGACCCAGCTCTCCAGCCCTGGGATCCTTCAGCCTGGTGGACCCTGCCGTGTCCCAGCTGCTGCCGTGTGGCCGCACCCAGGTACACAGGGGATACACCTCTTGAACGAGCCATAGGTCATAGGTTTATTCCTGCAATAGCCGATGTGTCCATTCCTGCTGAAGTGTCCTCGAGCAAAACACTGAACCACTACCCGCGCACTCTGATCTTTCTAGTAATATTGTACGTACACGTTTGTCTCAGGGGGATGTGCCCATAATCAAATGATGACACTGTGGAATCCATTGCACCTTATTGCACAAACCAAGATTTCACTGTAATTTACTACTATCGTCATTGTACACTAAATAAGTATTGGGCAAGTTCTAAAGGCTCGCAGAAAGTTTCTCATGTATCATGTTGACCATGTCTGAGAGCCACAAATCCTGTGCTATGATCCCTGCATAGTGTAATATGCTGCTATTAGACTCTGATTCCCACTTAATTGTTATTTATGTAGAACTGACTTAACATAACAGGTAAGATGCTGCCTGCCTAAGCATGCCGCCTCAATAGGGGTAAACACGGTGGCTTTAAGGCTGTACTTTTTGGCTTTGCGGTTTTCTGAATCCCTGTCATTTGAAGGGATCTGGCGTCAGTCACAGAGGCGGTTCCAAAAAGAAAGAAGTGCAGGCTGTGTGGGACTCTCCAGAGAACCCTCCGGAAAGAGTTCAGTTCCTGTGAGTATCTGGTTCTTTGCGACGATTACCCCTCAGACCTGGGTCAAAGAATGTCTCAGCTGTTTCTTATTGTTTGCGCTTGAGCTTGTGATAGACACATTAGCCATTAGAGTGTGCTCATACAACTAAGTAAAAGCAAGGTCAGACATTTTTTGTGCCCTGTTTTTTTGTATTTGTTTTTTTATCTAATTTTGTGTTTGATTTGTTGCTCCAGGTTTACAGTGGTGCAGAAGTACGAGCACTACTGGGTGCGGATCCCAGGTCCTGTGGTGTCTCTAAAAGGAACGACCACTACTCCGACCGAGGCCGCCATCATCGCCACTACGGAAGCCGCCGCCCACACTGGTCTGTCCACAGCTGTGAGTTCCACAAGTTGTCTGGACGACGATGAGATATCAAATACAGCGTTTTTGTCACATTCACATGATTACATCCGTGACGGTACAGCGTCATGGTAGTGAGTGTTATGTTTGCTCAAAATGCATGCATCGAGTCTGAATAGTAACGGCTCCACGTGCCTGTCTCATTCCGACCTGCGTCATTTTATGTCAGCCTAATCTGATTATTACGAAAAAAAACCAGAATTTGGATGTAGGCTAGAATGGGAGAATTGTCTCTGTTATCTCTCACGTTCCTTGTCATTCGTTGTACGTCACTTTGAGCGAGAGCATCGGCTAAACGCCTAAAATATCCTCCTCCTTAGTTCAGTTCGGAGGGCTGTGGCAGCAGTAAGTCATGCCTAAGAGACCCAGCAGGCTGCCGTCCAGAGTCAGACCCCCAGTGCTTCTTCCTGTCATTTACCACCGAAGGAGCAGGAAGAAGCGTGCTGTTTGAACTCAGCGGCCCCGCTGAAGGATATGTGTCGTTCGCCCTCTCCCTGGATAAATGGATGGTAGGTGTCTCTCTGAAAATAAGGAACTGTTTCAAGAAACAACACTTTCCACTGTTAACTCAGTCATTTGATTGTGGTTAGGTATCTGTATAGAAACCTATATGTACCTATACAGTTGCCTTCACTGTGTTATCAAGTATTTTTGTGATACTGTGTAGTACAATGCACTTGCTGTTGAGAAAAGTATGCAAATTAGCTATAGATGGTTCAATTGATTAGGTTCAGTACTGTGTATATGAGTCTGGCACTAACACTGCCAGGGTCAGGGGTTACATTCCCAACCATACTACAAACACATGCACTCATGGTACTGTAGGGTGCTTTGAATAAAAGCTACCACCAATGGAATGTAATATAAATATCTGAGGGTTTGTGTTTTTGTGGTTGTGTGTATTTCTAGGGCAATGACGATGTCTACCTGTGTGTGAGAGATGAAGACAGAGTTACCATCAATGCTGCATATGTTTCTGGACGAACACACCCCGAGATAGCAGCAGAGGTACATACACACACAGTTTTTAAAGCCTGAGAAAATTTTTTACAATATAGAAAATGTTTGATTGTTTATTGACAGCATAGCATTGACTGTATAAGTTAAATGATAGTTGGTTGTCCTCTATATCAGTGTCATTTGACTAAGCTGACTTCTGGTTTCCCAGGCAGTTCTGTTTGATCAGGCCTGGAGGCTGTCTGACGGGGTCATCCAGTGTCGTTTCTGGAGAAACGTCCTCCTCCCCCGGATGGAAAACAGGTTCAACTTAGACCAGCGCTACTTCCTGTTTCTAGCCCATGGTAGAGCTGACCATGGTAAGACAATATGTGTGTGTGGTAGTGTACTCGTGTGCATACATGTGTGTCTTGACAACTGCAAGGTAACAGCGTCTGCATTAATCTAGAGGATGGGTGAACATATCTAAAAACTACATATAGCTATTAAATATTGTAAAATGAGGACTCTCCAAAAGCTGGACAAGTCATGCCCTCGAAGGGGATGCTTGTGTTAGTCATTTTGCTAAAAATAAACCATTGTTTCCTTTTGTCTGTACAACAAATTCCAGATTTTGTATTGTTAGATGAACTCTTATTTTGACATAACAGGAAAGTAGTTATTAGCTATTAGAGGCCATTATTTAATTTAATTTAATGAAGACATCTTGCATACAGAAAACTGTTACATGCACATCTTTTCCTCTCACAAACACAAAAAATGACTCACATACTCAACTTTGCTTCACATAGTCACAAAATCATTTACTTTCACTAATTTACCTCATACTTGCACATAAATTGTTCTCTTATTTCACTGTATGAAACACTCTCACAGTAGCATGAAATGCTCTTAAACCAAACAATATATTTTCATTTCCTGCGTACACTACAAAGGATTGTCTTGTCTTTGCGGCTGTATAGGAGAAAACATCCTAGATGTTGCATTATTCCTTATGGGCCAGCTTGAGACAGGCACAATGCTCTGTGGATACAAACAGTACCTTATGTGCATAGAAGATCGGTATGCTGTGATACTGAGCACAATGAGGCATTTATCGAAAGTTTTACATCCGAAGGTTTTATCTAAACATCAACACCAAGCACCAAGCATCCAGTTTGTGAAAATGGAATCTACATAGTTTAAGCCACAACCAAGAGTTTGCTTTCTTTCCTATGAACAATCTATTTTACAAGACTCTTTCGCTCTTTTGAACACTGCTCCAACAAATCAACAGTCAACACACTGCTGTTACACATCTTATCAATTTGTCTAAATCGAAGACAAACTACATTATTATTATAAAATGAAAAGGAGGCAACGCAGGTTCTCAAGGAATATCTCAAGCCTCTTCATTTTGAGTGCTGGCCTAGCTAGTTCCAGGTATACCAAATGTTTATAACTCAATGCAGTCTATTGAAGTTGACTTGATAGTGTTTGATAGCCTATATTTGAAATGCTTTCAGTACAATTTTGCTTTATTCATTGGGGCCCATTATGTCTAACACAATAAAAGCACAAACGCATTGGAACAAAGTGGAACAGACCTTGAAATAGTGTTACCTTAGTAGGAAAGTCCCAAGCTATTATTTCGCTCAAGCACATCTACTGCCCAGCGCTTGCAGCAGAGACGTGGCTTCTGCTTTTAGGGGACATTGGTAACCATGGCAGCCAATGAACAGGACTGGCTATTGATCCTGACCGAATACAGCTATAATACAACAACTTGTGGTTACTGTAGCAACGGATGGGAGAGCATAGAAAGTGCCAGTGACCAGGTATGACCTCATTGGCATATGCTAGAAGAAATGGCGATCGAAATGCGGCATAATAAATAAATTCATAAAGAATTATATTAATGAAAAAGAACAATATTGATCTTAACATTTATCATTTATTTATTTAGTTAGTATTATTTCCTTATATATGTGTGTGTGTGTATATATACTGTATATATATATTGATTTATTTAGTACTCCATTCATTTGTGCATGTATTTATTCATTTATTGATTGATTGATTGCCTGAGCATGGCAGGCCTGGCCCTGCACACCATATTGATTATGTCTGGCAGGGATAATGTGTTGTTTAACAAGTCTATAGCCTCGCTGCTCTTTACCCTACCTACCACGCAGTAACTAAACCATATTGAAACTGGCTCGAAATAGTCAAGGCAATCAAAACAGTAACTTCTCAAACTCCTATGCCTTCTGCGAAATCGTTCATTATCCACTGAAATTCTCTCACACACACTTTTTCACACTTTCTGTCATACACACACTTTTTACACACACGCAGGGCATTTCTCTCCCTCAAGCACAGTGCTGCCTCTCTCTCAGAGCATTTATATGCAGTGTTAAACTTGTGCATATGAGAGTGGGTTTTGTGTATATGAGAGGTAAAGTGTGACTTATGGCATAGAGGGTCTCTCATATGATGTTTTCATGTAAACACTGACCACAACATAGGTTTGAAGGTTCCTCGTGTACAGCAGTGTTACTCTCCTGGGTGCCAGCTAGTGCAGGAAAACATAGGATCCAAAATTTAATCCAGCGCACTCCAGATGGAGCTAGATGACGAAGCAACGACATGTGAGACACATCTTCCGCTTCTGTTATTTTCTAGTCTACAATCGCTATGTAATCTATTATAATGAAGAAGTGTCTGCGCTGGATTACTCAAGTTTTGGATTACTGACCACAACACACTGTCTTCCACAGGTTTCATTCACAGACATGACCGACAACCACTGATTTCTACCGATCAGAAAGTCATCACAGGACCTCCAGAAGATCTAGCTGGCTCCCGCTCCCCCCTGCTGATCAAAGTCCACGGTTGGTTGATGAACGCGGTGGAAATCAGTTCATCAGGAAATGAAGAGGCTCAAAATTAAATATTCACTGTTTGAAAAATGTAACGCCCACTGTGGCATAAAGAACACACTCCCTGTGGTATATTATTGAAGCTATTTGCTAAGTGAACAACTTTGCAAACATAATAGTGAATTTCAGGTGATATTCAAGGCACAATCCATGATTGGTTTTCAAGAGCTGCCATGTTGCAGGGCAAGGAAGCAAGGAATTACAACATTGTTGTTTCGGTTGCCTCAGTCAGCATCAGCCATCTTTCGAGTGTTTTTTTAAAAGTTTTCTGTCGGGTGAAATGCTTCCAAACAGCCTGCGTAGTCAGTACTCATTTCATATTACAGTAACCGGGTATCAAACATGACCTCACCACCTTAATGTGTGTTTTTCAAGTATGGATCCCACGTCCCTCTGTCCTCCCCCAGGTGTGTTCATGCTCACTGCCTGGATGTGGATCGTGAGTACAGGGGTTCTATTCGCACGCCACTTCAAACACCACTGGCCGGACACGCTGCTGCTCGGACACAAGCTCTGGTTTCAGGTAAGAGGAGGCCTGTCTCAGGAAACAAAGACTTTCATTCCAAAAGGACATATTCACCTTTAGAAAATAGTGATATTGACTCAAACAAAATGATTCCCGGCATGAATAGAGGAGTTGATATAATCTTTATTTATGTTGAATGTACAAATTGCATATAACTGTAACACTCATTTATTTATATATACTGTATATATGTGTATATATATATATATATATAGAGAGAGAGAGAGATTAGGTTATTAGTCAACTTGAGTTATTTGTTATTAAAAAAGCTTAAAAGGACATTTTAAAAGGACTTAATAATCTTGTGTTTTTAAAATGTCAGGCATATCAATCTCTTGGCACAGCAGGTAGCATTTCTTTCTAACGTGGATAGTGTTTTGTAAGGAAAAGTATAAAACATTCTTCTTTTTACACAAGTTTTACATCTGAAAGGCAAGGTTTCAGAGTCAAAGTCATTTTAACTGCTAGCCTCAAATGATCCAAAAATCATGTAGAGCATCTTTAATGCTGGCTGGGATGACGATGGCGCTCTTTATAAAGAATGTTTGTCTACTGTAGGTCCATCGAGCCCTGATGGTTCTGGCAGTGAGCCTAACCAGTGTGGCCTTCATCCTGCCTTTCCTGTACAGAGGAGGATGGAGCAGGGTAAGTGTGTGTGTGTGTATATGAGCAGGTATGTGAATGTGTTTGTAATTGTGCTTGATGGTGTTCTTGCCAGGGTGGATGAGTGTGTGTGCATGTGTGTGTGTATGTGTGTGTGAGTATGTGTATGTGTGTGTGTGTGCGCGCATTTGTCTGTGTGAGCGGGTATGTGAATGTGTTTGTAATTGTGCTGGATGGTGTTCTTGCCAGGTAGATGAGTGTGTGTGTGTGTGTGTGTGTGTGTGTGTGCATGTGCGTGCACGTTTGTCTATGTGAGCGTGTGAATGTGTTTGTAATTGCGCTTGATGGTGTTCTTGCCAGGTGGATGAGTGTGTGTGTGTGTGTCCATTTTTCAGCCCCCCCACCAATTTCCACCT
>OMKK01086812.1:0-12001 GCA_900302305.1 Polymixia japonica
GGGAAGGACGGAGGAGGGAGGGAAAGCAGATAGATAGGGAATCTGTCAGGTATAGAAGAGAGGCAAAACAATAGGGCAAAATGAGGAACAAGGCTGCCTGGGAGTTGACAGAGAGACATCAGTCCTTGGTGACAAGGGCAGAAGCCATTATCAACGAGCTGCACTTTACAGGGCCGACGGAGAGAGAGAGAAGGGAGGGTGGGTTCCACAGAGCTCCACACAACTTGTTTTCCACTGATGAAAAACAACTCGACTCTGCCACGGATTTACTCTGGAGTTGTACTACACTTACCGACCGGGATAGCCTGACATTTTGGATTTTAATTCTATTTTTTTTTCACCAGGCATGTGACATAGTGAGGAAATATCTTTCTACTTTTTTTGCTTGGTGCTTATGCTACCCTCAAAACAGTCGATTTGCCTTCCGTACGCTTAGCAGGTTTCATTGATTTTGATGAGAGTCGTAAACAATAACAAGCCAGATGTCGTTTACACCCAGTAGTAAATGCAGAATTGTCTTCCCAACAATGTGATTTCCTCAATATTTGACTAAGGTCAAAGAAAAACAGCAAACTAAAGTTCAACATTTTTAAGTGACGAGGTTGCAGGTTAATGAGGGTACATGGGAAATAGGTTCCAAATCTTCTTTCTTGCTGGTTGGTGATGACAAGGGAGCAGGGGTTTGTGGGAAAAGGCCACAGTCACAGTATTCCAAGCTGGGTGTCATCAGTATTCCGGACAGGCTCTGGCCACTAAACTGAGAACCACTCAGAAAGTGTTAGTAATCTGCTGTGAAAGCTGCGCGCCATGAAGGAAACATCTCAAGCGTTCAGCTGGTGACGCCCGGCAATCTCCCGCTTGACTCTCTCTCCCCCTGCTCTGACAGGTACATGTGTGTGTTAGAGTTACGAAGACACAGATGCAGGCGCACAACTAGATATGCACACACACACACACACAAACACACGTGCGCACAGAGAAACAGCCACACACAAACGAACGTACACAAACACACAATTCAGTGAGTCATCGAATCAGGGCACATGCCCGCCAGGCTGACAGTGTGAAGGGGGCAGGAGGATGCTGGGAAGGGGGGCTTGGGTTGCTCTGGCTGACAAATGTCCCCTCTCTCTTTCAAGCTCCTGTGAGCAGGTGATTGATCAAACGGTGGAGAGCACAGGGGCTTCTGCAAAGAACAGTTACAAATAAAGAGAAAGAGAGCCAGACTCAGACAGAGCGAGAGAGAGAGAGAGAGAGAGAGAGAGAGAGAGAGAGAGACGCAGGCCTGGGGACAAGTTTGGTGGCATTTTCACTTAGACTTTAGAGGCACCTCATCTTCCACTTTCATTTAACTTGGAGATTAATGGACACCATTTCCTCCAAGTTCCAAGGCTTTAATCTCTATTTTGGTTGGTCCGTGTGCGGTCCATGTAGTGTTGTTCAATTTGTAACTGAACAACTGACTCGTGGTGTAAAAGATATCACCAAATAATTACAAAAGATTGAACGTCATCATCATTTTTGCATCATATTTATCCCATTAGCTAGCTTGCTAGTATAAAAATGTTATAAGTGTCTTATGAATAGAAATCTTAACCATCTATTTAGTAATGGCAGGCTAACATTGGAAATAGAAACAGAGCTACTGTACTTATTTTGCTTGGTAGCCACTATATCTCACGGTCTGACATGACACAAGGTGACACATATTTCATACGCGGTAGTCTATTTTAATGTCTATGTCTTGTAGACAACAGCAGGCAACAGGTATGTCCATTGAAGGGTAATTGAACGCTGGCCAGAGATGTCAAAACATAATCGAACGTTAGTGATTTGCAGCGCTGCAGGATTTCATGCATGGCCAGTCTCTTAAGGGAGCCAGATACGAACAAGCTGTCGGTGAGCCCCATGAAGGGACTCCTCCCCTCCGCGCACTCGGAGAAACAGCCTTGGCCACGGGTAATAATAACATTGCAGCAGGCCGCCCAAACAGCTCAATCGGCTATGAAATCAGTCAATCTGGTGTGGGCCAGGTAATGACGGTACACAGGAAGGAACAGCCAGAGCAAAACAATGGAGGTGCCTGAATGGGGAATTTAGCCTGTTCTGCTGCCTAAGCATAAATGTGGTCTGTCATGGAGCTGCGTGTCGCCAACCCAGCTGCTCCACACAAACGACTTATGTGTGTGTGTGTGTGTGTTGCTTGGGCGTGTGTTAAGTTTTGCGATTGCGGGAAGTCCATCTGTTCCTTCATATGAGACGCCTGCCATGATGTTTACACAGAGGAGTCAATGCGCCAATAAAACAGGAATAATAAATATATTTTTCTGCCACCTGGATTCTTTATTGATGGGTTTATATTTGAAGGTTTCATTACCCGAGGAGTATCGATGGCGGAGGTAAGCATTTCGTTTTGTCTTTTTTTTTTTCTACAGTGTCAGCTGCCACATATGGGATGGAGATATTCTGTGGCGAGGCAGAAAGACAGAGTCAGAATCAAATGAATTAGTCTGTGAGTATAGTGTTAGAGAGAGAGAGAGAGAGAGACGTACAAAGAAAAATGTTCATGGAGACAGAACATTTGAACGGCGAGAGAGAACGACAGAGAGAGAGAGAGAGAGGTACACATGAAGATAAGGGACTGTAACAGAAAGGGAAGAGTGAGTTTGGCCGGGCCTAAAAGGTAGAGCGCGTGAGAGTGTGAGGTGTTGGCTGATGGACTGTCGGCAACACACGAGGGACACTGGGAAAGACAGATGGACGGACTTACTGAACACAGCTCACACGCACTCAAACAATTGGCACAAGTGCATGCGCACACACACACACACGCACACACACACGCACGCGGATACATACGTAAGGCTGTAGGAGAGGAACGAGAGGGAACGCAAGAAACACACAAAACCACTCACAGTGAAAAAAATATTGGTATTAAAATATCATGAACCCCTTTGGTGTGCTTCCCGTGATCCAATCCCAAACGGAGCGGGAGAAACGGAATGGAGGAAAAGACGAGGATGGACAGATAGAGCGAGAGGAAGACGAAGTAAAGGCACGCTTCCTGGGAACACAGGAAGGGAACGCTGGAAATAATACAGGAAACCGACGTGAACCAACATGAAAGAGGTAGAGTGTCACGCTGCGTTAGCTTGGGATATATATTGAAGAGGACTTGCATACCAATATTCCACACAAAAAACCCTCCCTGCCCTGAACATGCACGGAGGCCTCAGCAGACGTGACAAACCGCCCCGCCCACAAACGAAGTCGGCGGCTCGCCTCACTCATCACGGGGATGGCAAAAGCAATTTCCTGTGTTCGCGCTGGACGAAACAATTGCTCTTATTTCAGGTAATAAGGCAAACTGAGGCTGATCGTCGCCCGCTCCTCCTCGTCCTCCTCCGCCGCCGCGCGGCTGTTCTCATCAGGGTACTTGGATAGCTTTACAGTAATATGATCTGATAAGGGTTACGGCGTCCTCGGAACAGCGTGCGAGCGCGCACACGCATGCACGCAGACACGTAGGCTTCTTATCTGAAGACACGTTGGAAAAAGAAAAAAAAACAAAACACACCGCCACGCCAGTGTTTAGGGGGAAAAAAAAGCTTGTTGCGGCCTCGCTTGGTATCTAGCCAGATGGACAAGGGCACTTTGCCATTTTGCTCTTCTCCCTTGTATCTAATTAGCGAGGTCTGCTCCCTGAGGCAGGAACTATGAGGTGGTCACAGAATTCTCATTAATCCTCCTGCCCGCTTGCTAGATGGCACTGGACCTAAAAGAGCCAACAGGGGCATAGGTCAGCTGCTGAAAGTAGCACTCAATTACACACACACACACACACACGCGCGCGCGCACACACACACACACTCGCACGCAAAGACTGGCTGGTTGCGCACACCATGTTAGCGTTGGTGTGGGCTGCCGAGGTGAGTCAGTCCCGTTCGGAGAGTGTGCCCTGCAGACAGTTTATGGCCCGGCTGTTCCCCTCCATCGTCCACCGTGCGCTGACTGCTTTCAGTCTCGGCTTATAACGCAGCAGCCCACTTGCCGGTGGTACACTGCCCTCACAGGAAGCGCGCAGACTCAATAAACACCCACACGGTGCTGTCAGGAAGCAGACGCATGATAACATATGAAGAGTTTTATTCCAAACTGAAAAGTCCATCATTTTTAAGGATGTGACAACTGCTCTGACGAAAGAAAAGCTCACTACTGAACGTTACAAAGAATTAGACAGCTTGAGCCGTGAGGTTTCATCATCTGTGTTTCGAAATACTAAGCAAGAATCATCCAGTATCCACTCCCCCGCAAAATAAATTGTGCTTTGCTATGAAAACCCTCACTGTGTTTGCTAGACGATCCAAAAGCAATTCCTTTGACATTTTGGCCATCAGCCACAACCCTCGAGGTTCAGCAGTCATTGCAATAATGGACAAGTGTTGAGTGAACACTGAGTGAAAACTCAACCAGAAGCATAGTCCAGGTCTAAATCTCTTGTTTTTGGGTCGGTGGAATGATGGTTGGCGGGGTAGCGGGTCCCATAAATGGGAGGCTGCGATATGAGAATGTCGGGTAAATATCGGACTCTGTGAACCAGAGACTGAGCTGGAGGGCTGTGGTGAGGCAGTAGCTTTGCTCAGACACTGTGAAACCTGGGTACTGCATAGAGACAGAGAGGGTGGGGGGAGAAACAGAGGTAGACAGACAGAGGGAGGGGGGCTAAGAAATGACTGCTGACAGCGAGATAGAGTGAATGGAAGGATAGTCGGATGCAAAAAATAGGTGGATATATATATTTAGAGAGAGAGAGAGAGAGAGAGAGAGAGAGAGAGAGAGAGAGAGAGAGAGAGAGAGAGAGAGGAATAGCGGAGGCCCTATATACTACAGTATGTGGAGCACATATTTCTGCTCAACACCAAACATGATACCAATTTTCCTTGCACAAAGCTTTCATGTAACACTGTTCTTTGCTCTATCTTTTTTTTTTGTTGTTGTTGTCAACTGCTCACGCTAAATATATGTATATCCTATCACCAGGATGTTTGAGACAGATATAGATAAGGAAAGAAAGCAAGACAAGCAGGCAGTGTCTATCCATGCAATAGTCCATGTACATATGTGCGTCTGACTGTTCACACGTCCTAAATAGGTTCATAAGATTAATTGAACAAACTTTATTAACCTGTCAAAACAATCAACCAACTATCACGGTGAGACTCCAGAGTGTAGTATTTATATTCAAAGTCAACATTCTCACAGCTTAAGTTGGGGTTTTTGATGTGCCAGTTAAAACATGGAGATTTATTTAAGGACAAAGGCATCAGTGGAAGGCAAAACTGGGATGCAGTTATTAGATTATAACTATACTTTGAACATCCAGGACCAAAACAAGAGGTTTAAAAACTACTGAGATATTTGCCAAGATCCTGTTCAGCCTCTTTGTTGAATGTTTTTGTAATATGTAATGTACACAAAATGTATCAATTCCAAATTAAATAAATAATTAATTGTGGTATTTACAGTAGAGTTCTTTTTCGGTGTTGATCAAACTTCAAGGAAAATATTTGAATGTGTTATGTTAATATTGTTGAAAAAGCATTTTAATTGCTATGATGAGATGAGATGTACAAAATTTTGTCAAAATGTTTTTTTATTATTATTTTTTCATGGTTGTCATATCACATCACCCTGACTAAACTATTATACTGTAAGTATTAAACTATTATACTATACTAACTATTACTATACTAACTAACTGTAGTGTAACCTACCTAAATGAGTCACACAGTGCTGCTGGCATGCTTGGTTCATGTCCCATGCCCTTCCTCTCCCTACAGACTCAAAGTAGGCTAGCTAGCAGCCGGGTCACGTGTTTTGTCTGACAGAAGGCTGATATTATGCATGTGCGGCTAAATGTGCAGTGCATCATCAGTAGGCTATCCCATTTTCTGCTGTTTGATTAAACTGAAAAGTATAGTAAGAACTATGTAGTTGTTCATTTTTCTAGAACTCTGTTGGAATGGCCCTGTGGGTCCCCAGACACCACCGCAAGAACCGCTGACCTACATTGCGGTTCATTTTCTCTCTATTGGATGTATAGCCTACTATAGTCATTTATCTAAACTAGCTTCCACCTGTTACTTTTCAAAGAAATGTAGGAAATACCTGCCTTCACAGATCCCCTATTCCCTCCAATACTCTGTCACCTCTTTCTGCTGTCATAAACAAGCTGTTGGTGTTGCAATCTGTAGTGTCTCTCTCTCTCTCCCTCTCTCTCTCTCAAGCACCATGAAGTGCATTATATTTGCAGTCCAGTAGAATGTTTCTGCAACACTAAATCAAGGCATAGGATATCATGCACGGGCTGCCTAGATTTTATAAGACTATCAGGAGAACAATATAAAAGTCACCAAATGAAATACATGCTGGCACTAATAAAAGTCTAAGTACCTTATTCTCTTCTTTATTTTCTGATAACATTCAGCCAAGCCATTTCCCTGGAGCAGGGGGAAAAACCTGCTCTGAGGCTATTGAAAAATTGAGAAATCATTCAAAAATGTCATTATAGTCTTCAAGAGTATGAACAAGATATTGCAAATTGAAATGAAATAAACGGAGAGAGTAAAATTTTACTTTATTTTCCTCTATTTTTGCCTGTTGTAACTTGTATTACCAACTACTTCTGGTAATACAAGGAACTTCGGTTTTGTTGATCAGTTGATGACAGTTCAACACAACGACTTCAAACTGATGAGACCAACTCCATAAAATAACCCAAACCAAGTCGGTCTTCAAACTAAAGACATCGACCAATGAATTTGCACTTGTGTGGATATTCAAGAGCATACCTATCAAAATAGCAACGCAAATACTACTAATTAACTTTAGGGAGATTCAAGAGATTTTGGAATTTTGGCATAAACATGTTCTGGGAGAGAGGAGACATCCGCCATCCAGGACCAATCATGTGATACAACAGACTAATAAGCCGAGCACATCAAGATAAAAAGGGTATGTAAACACTTTCAAACTTTGACTTAAATGGGCTGAAATGAATTCACACAAACCATTTTCACAGCCCAAACTTCTTCCGAGAAGTTGCGGTTTCCAACTTCTGCCATAACGTCACTCTTAATGGATCCCAGTGGGCTCACTCATCTCCCAGTAGCAGACAACAGAGTACTCTTAACCACTCCTATGGTGTGTGGTCAGTCATGTAAAGTGTTACAGGGCATGAATTAATGAGTAAAGCACTGCCAACCCCACAAATGACCAGTCTTGCACAGCAGCTGTTTAGAAGATTCTTTTGTCTGCATTCAGGGAAATAATCTTTAATCTTTTAATCTTTTTTGCTTTATTAGCTTGTTGAGATCTATTAATAGGCTAATGGTAGTTTGGCAAAAATCTGAAACTTAAGTTTCTTAACTCTCAGACATTCTGTGAAAATAGTCTGCATGGGCGCTTTGAATCGAGACAGAATAAAAATGGTTTCGACGTTAATATAAGTCTAAAACATAACTTCAGATGGTACTGGTTTATTAGTATGCTGCGTCACACATCTAAATGAATTCCCACTGCTCTATCATGACTGGTCCTGGAGGCAGTTGTCCTCTCTACCAGTTTAGACAGCTTCACCATCACCTAATACCCTTGATCTAGGTTCTCACACCATGACACTCCCCAAAGCATGCTCTACAAAGGCAAAAATGATGGCTTTTGATTGTATACACTCTGCGTAAGTGTGTGTGTGTGTGTGTGTGTGTGTGTTTTCTTTTCTGCTGGTGTGCACCTCTACTTATGATCATGGTATCAGCCTCACCCCTGGGAAAAACACATGATGATGAAAACAATTCTTCAAATCTTTGGAAAGCACAGTCAGTCCCCCAACAAACACTGTGAAACACAGGCCGATGCACACACTGTAGTGAAAGACTCAAACGATCCATTAATACGTCCATCTCCATGGCGATAGAAGTGCCTGAAACTGTGATTCGAGGTGATCATATGGTATATACAAGCCTCGTATTAAGCTATGAGGAGGTAGAGGAAAACCACAATAAAACACAGTCAGCTGCCAGGCCACCAATTTCTACTACTTAATCAAGGATGGGATCAGGGGCTCAGTCTCACTTTCAGAACTTCCCTCCTCCCCTGAACCCAGGGATAAAGGACAAAACTGTGTGATCGCCTCTGGTTATGAATGATTCAACAGCTCACATTTACTCAGGGTTCTGAGTTTGTGCTACTTGCAGACAGCCCAGGGAATGAAAAGGACCTCAATGCAGTCAATTTTCAGTCATTAAAATGTTCGCAAAGGCTTCTACCTTTGAGACATATTTGGCTTAACTGGATGAGTACTTGGACATAATGTCTGAAATACCTTACTCATTATCAACTGAAATCACACCCAAGACTCATTTGCAGTGCCTTTGCTTTATGCCCTTAAATAAGCGGTACTGTACGTATATCTGGCTGCGAGTTATGAGAAATCCCCTGCTTCTTACAGATAGTGTAATCCCCCACTCCATTCAGACATGGAGATTAATATGTCAAGCTTCCATATTTTAACATGTGCCTCAACGCGCAAAGGAAGAACATTATGAATGGAGACTGAGCACGTGCTGTGCCTTCCCCTTGCCTCTCCCACCCCGAGGTCCAGCGCGGGCAATCCCCAGAATCCCACTTTTCCTGGAAGCTCCCCCACCGCTCGGCCTCCTCTCGTGGGAACCTTGAAGCGCTATCCATTACTGCCACTGCTACTGCTATTGCTGCCGCTAGTCTGGGTCGATAAAGAGCTTTCGGTATCTTGGCTGAACGGGAGAAGACAGCGTACGGATCACTCACTCACACACTGGGGTGGAAGAGCATCCCTCAAGTATCCTTGGCGGAGTCGATGCAAACACCACAGCAAGCTCAGAGAATCCTTGCTTTTCTGAACTGGACTGTGTCTTTTTATTAACACCTCTTGGCAGAGCATCTATTCCTCTAGTGCTCTAAGCTAGTGAAGGAGGGACCTTATTGCTCAACAGGGCTTGCATAGCTGCAGCACTATATTTACTTCCTCCCTCTGCTGCTTCCTCTTCTGCAACCTTTCCTGATTTCTCAGCTGGGAAGGGTGCGACCACCATTTTGGCATATCGTTCCTGGTTTCGAGTGACATCTGAGTGCAGCGTGCGTGGGGGGGGGTGTAAGTCAAAGTCAAAGTCAGTGTTTTAGTATCATGTGCACAGAATAACACAGGGTCATTCTGAACAGTGACAGACATGGCGAGCAACAACTATGTAGTAGGCAAAGAAAAAAAACAAGTTATTAATCGCCATGAAGAGAATATGAAA
Organism: Polymixia japonica; assembly: GCA_900302305.1. Lineage (NCBI taxonomy): Eukaryota > Metazoa > Chordata > Actinopteri > Polymixiiformes > Polymixiidae > Polymixia > Polymixia japonica. The sequence goes on from OMKK01086812.1 coordinate 9,339, forward strand.
CTATGAAAGACAGTATGAAATAAAAAATATAGTTAAAGTCTATGAAGTGCATCAATCACCATGAAAGAGTTAATTAATGTCTATGTAACCTTTAAACTGTAGCAAGTTTGTGTCAAGTTAAAGAAATGGTTGTCTGTAGCTTTAAGAGTCTGCTTCTCTCCTAAGTGCCCACGTGCTTCCTGGTGTGTCTCTCCTCTCCAGCACTACATGTCTTATAAAACAGATCTGTGGTCAGTGTGTCTCTCCTCTCCAGCACTACCTGTCTTATAAAACAGATTTGTGGTCAGTGTGTCTCTCCTCTCCAGCACTACCTGTATTATAAAACAGATTTGTGGTCAGTGTGTCCCTCCTCTCCAGCACTACATGTCTTATAAAACAGATCTGTGGTCAGTGTGTCACTTATGGGTTTAAAACAGTCTCATTAGTATTCACAAGCAAATGTCAAGTTACATAACTCGTAAAACACAATGCACAAATAAATGCAGTGATTTGTATCTGTAAATCTGTATCTGTGCCTGTAATTTACCACTTGTGTATGTATTTGTGAACCTCAACCTATTCCTGTGTATCAACAAATGCAGGGAGGACCAAGCGTGTCAAGGTGTGCAGCAGCATGGCTAGCTAACTAGCTGCTACCATGGATGACTATATCCTCATTACTTCTTTAGATAATATACTTTTTATCATGAAGATGTTTTTTTATTCACACTATATTTATGATGAAAAGTCGCCCAGAGCCAGTGTTATCACATTAGTGTTATCACAGTCTGCTAGCTGACCTGCTACAACAGCTGGCTAAGTCTCTTAGCTAGTAGCTTGTTGGCTGGTTAACCCAACATGTCTTACTGAGAAAAGTTATCTAAAGTTACTAGGATGTGACCACACTTCTAACTCATTTCCAATGTCTCTCCATTATCTTTGGAGAGTTGTTTGTCACGTAACTTGATATATTTGGCGAGCTACAACCAACCAACTAGCTTAGCTAAAACAATATTGTTTTGAGAATCATTCATGCTGAAAATGAAGCCAAACTTTTGCCAGCCTTTGGGATCATGTGTTATTGTGTGGAGGAGTGTTGTGGGCTTGAAGCAAGATGTGTCCTTTGAGAAGTAATATAGAAACTATGAGGCTGAAGCTAGCTACTTACTCACTGGCTCCTTATTGATGGAGCTAATTTCAGCTTTCAGTTTAGCAGTTGTTCTGTCATCCGTTACGTTCAGAATATGTTTTGCCTGTTTTGATTGAATAATTAATTTTCTATCAGAGAACCTCATTATACCATACAGTATCACAGACTGTTGTTTAGTGAAGGATCAACAAAGTATTCACACAAATGATATGAAAACAATTTCAATTATTTCACTTTTTCATTTAATTGTTATTCATCTATATATATACATATGTATACACACACTTGTACTGTCAGGTCAGTATTACCATTTATAGTTACCTATACATTTTAAATGTGTGACTTAAAGGTATAATTCAATTCAGGCCACTCAAATACCACCTGATATGTGTTTATAGACACTTGTGTCAATGTGAATGTAGCCTGGCTCAAGATGAATTATATTGTTAATAGTACACGTTAAAGGTATGGCTTAAAGGGTTAATTCAACTTGGGCCAGGTGAAATTCATATTGACTTGACAGTACAAGTGTGTGTATACATATATATAAAAATAAAACCTGTATGTACAAAGCATTACAGATAAATGGCTATTAAATGAAAGTGAAATAAAAAAAAAGTGAAATGAGTGTATTTCCTAATTTATGCACAATATCATTGAATTTATTTTCATATTGTTTGTGTGAATACTTTGTTGATCCTTCACTAAAGAGTCTGTGATACTGTATGGTATAATGAGGTTCACTGATAGAAAATTATTATATTATTATAATTATTCAATCAAAACTTATTCTGAATGTAACAGATGACAGAACAACTGCTAAATTGAAAGCTGAGATTAGCTCAGTGAATACTGTAATGTACTCACACTCATTCATACTGAGTGTTAATAATGCTAATAATTTCCTCCTTTTTTGAAGACGAGGCCACAGATTGTGAAGGTGAGCAGACAGGCCTCGGATGTGGAGCCAGTTCCATCTTGGGAGGAAGCAGAATGTTGAATTAACCAAGAAGTCTGGAGACCTGGGACCACCACACCAGTCAGCTGCACGCAGCAAGGTACTTTTACTGTCATATATTTAGAATAAGTGTTAACTTTATCAGGCTTGGGTCTGTGAAGCATTAGGGCTCTGATCTAGAGAGAGATGTTGTCTAGCAATGACCACACCACATACAACTATTAGCCTTAAAGGGAAATTCCACTGCAAAGCAACATTAAACTCATTGAGGCATAACTAATTAGTCCTGGTGTAAAGCTGGAGCATGTACCGTAGTTTAGGGCTATTATCTCTGGCCTGATATGTACAGAGCTGCTGTCAGCTCAGTTTACTCTGTAGTAAAGCTGCATCTCAAATGCTCTTCACAGTCCCAGCTTTGTATAATGTATAACACTTCTATGTGGCATCTGTTTACATTGATACTCTACCACCTCAAAATGACTTTGGGTCTTAAAAGGTGCACTATGCAGATCATTTAATTTGTCAACAAACTATATTTACTATACATTAATTACATAAATACAGTAATTATCCTTG
>OMKK01086817.1:0-12692 GCA_900302305.1 Polymixia japonica
GTCAAATTATATCGCAAATGATTGAAATGATGGTACTTATACCACTGTGAAATATGGCTTGTGGCTTCAAGCTTCCCACGGTATAGTGATCGCGCTGACGGAGTCATAGCTGCTAGTCAGGAAGAACTGTGCTTGAGCCAAAGGATGGATGGCCATTTCAGATTTATAGGAATAGACGTCATATGCTGGGTTTGTGTCATCCTCCAGAGTAAAATAGATGACAGCCAGGTAAGTGTAGTATGTACTGCCACTGGGTGTAGAAAATCGTGTTTCATCATTATAATTCTTTTGGTTCTGATAAAACCCAACCCAAGAGTAGTAGAAGGTATTTTTCCAATTGGTGAACGTCTTCTTGATGTAGAGGCGCGCTCCGGCATAACCGTCTATTGTATACATCTGCAGTGCAGCATCGTATCCCGTGATGTCAACAGGAAGTTTCCCGTCAACGTCATCAGTCACGGAACCCCTTACGATCACTTGACCTCTGTCCACCAGATTTAGTTGCAGGTCTTTGTTCATGTACTCAGATGTGTCGTAGGTTCCAGAACTGTGAGAACCAATGAAAACCGTTTTGACAGCTTCTCCGTTTCTGTATAGCTGAACGTTTACACCGGAATCCAGTAGATTTAAAGGGATGTTATACCATTTCATCTGTGCGTACCCACGACCTGTGGTTTTCACCTCCAGGTTGATCTGTCCACACTGGTGAACTGCTGAATTCGTTTGATTGGTTGTACCATGACGGACGATGCGGCAGGTCCGGGAGTAGGAGCTAGCCATGTAGCCAGCTTTGTAGAGGAAGACATCCAGGCTTAGCCCCTGGATCTCCCTCAGCAACTCTCTGGTGATTTGGTGGACATTATCTATGTCATAATTGCTATGATATCGTGCAGGATACCGCTGAGTCATGTAGATGACCCCAACTGTACGGCTATTGTTCCGATAGCTGATCAGAAGTCGGTCCCTGTTGCTTTCAACATCTGTCGGCTGTTGATTGTAATTCCAAGTGATTCCTTTTCCCAGTTCCCTGGCCCTTGGCAAAGTCATGTTCCCTAGACTGTAAATCCTCTCATTCTGGTCAGCGAGCGAAGGGAACAAACCTTGCCGGCCTTCATATTCGCGAAAGCCTGCATCTCCTCTGTCGGGTCGCAAGTTTATTGCGACGACATCGTTTTGATCTATACGCATATCCTGAGCCAGATAGTAGAGCAACAGGAGGCCGTGGCGTGGAAAGACGTGACCAGGCTCAATCGTTCTCAGGTCTCCAACGGTGTTAATGTTCCAGACGCGAGTCTCTTGAAACGGGAGGTCAGACTGGCAGAAGGCAGACGCCAGTAGAGCCCAGCAGAGAACGAACAAGCTGCTTCTCCCCATGGTTGGTCTATGGAATAGTTAAGGTTATTTATTACCTTACATGAGATATAATTTCAAATATAATTTGAATGCTCGTTTTAACCTCCTTGTGTGCTGGATCTGCTGGGTTTACTGGTCAGGACAAATCCAATGCCAGGACATTTTCATGTCACATATCAAACTAAATTCATATTTGGTCAATGCTTTCTCAATTTTAATCTCCAGCTCCTAAATTCATATTAGATTCCGTCTCACCGACCAATGATCAATCGATTAGCTCAGTGCCACGTTATTTGAAGAGTGTGCATAAGACTGATATGACACCTGTCATGAACATGAAGGAGTCTTTATGAATGTTTATGAATGAATGTTGTCATTAAGTGTCATTCGGTCAATTATGTCATTTTTTTAATGCAAAGTTGACATTGTTTGAGATGTCAGGCTGAGATGAGTAGGCTTCATGCCTAAACTTAACCTTTAACCCTAATGCTGGCCCCGCCCCTGGGCCCTTCCACGAAGCCCAACCCTGGTCTTTATCCTAAACTTAACCCCAAGGCTTCATGCCTAAACTTATCAAAGACATTGACAGGTTATGTTGTCTTGGTTAATGTCAAGTTGTCATAACAAAGACATCTCAAACAACGTCAACTTTGCATTAAAAATGACATAATTGACCGAATGACACTTCATAAACATTCATAAAGACTCCTTCATGTTCATGACAGGTGTCATATCAGTCCTATGCACACCCCTTCAAATAAAATGGTACCACTCAGTAACTGATAATCAATAATCATTGTTAAGATAAAGTGCATAAAAAGTGCAGCTTACCTATTCCTTTAGAGCGACACACAATTAAGTTTAATCTTCAACACTGTTTCAGTCTCTTTTAGTAATCTCTACACTCCTCCCATCCAGGAGCTGAGTCCGGGAAAACAGCTTGCTCTGGTTCAAAGTGTGCTTTATTTTGTGATTTACTGATAGCTTCTGTAAATATTTATGAACTGAATGTTTTACTAAGTCAATGTCCAAGATATTCCCCCTTTTCTTTGTTAAGTATTTCTGCTAAACTAGAGACATCAAGTGATTTCATCACTAGATATTTTTCACCACAAATCAACAGTGACGGAGATCGATGAGTTCACATTTTTCAAGCAACCAATTATAAGGTGTATGCTTGTAGCAAAAAGCAGCACTAAATATTAGTTTGATTGTTTTTTTAACTAAACTGTTTAGTTTAGTTTTAGTTTATTTGCAGAAATAAGAAACCCACGGTAAACACAAACTGTGGAACTGAGACATAAACCCACCTCGCCTTACAAACTGTACGGTCACATACATGTCTAGTTATTTAGGATCACATCTGGAACATAAGTTTGACCAATCAGATCGCTTGACTGAAACTCCCTGTTGTATGACTATGAATAAACACAGTGTAAGAGGGAGGTTGTGTGTGTGTGTGTGTGTGTGTGTGTGTGTGTGTGTGTGTGTGTTTTGGCAGAAGTCTCAGAGGCCCTTGAATAGATGTAGGAATGTAGGATTAGCTGTGTGTTTAATCAGAGCAAAATAAAGCACATTAATTGGCCCTTGATAGAGCAACACTGCAGATCCAAGTGTCCAGGGACCACATTCAAATCAAGTCCTTCTCAATATCTGCTGGTCTGAGCAACATGAAATATAAAAACTATTTATGCCTTTGTGCTCCACCGAAAAATACCATAAACACAAATCACAGGCTGACACTTCCACAAAACCTGACAACCAGAATGCCTTTTGTATTCAATGTGCTGGCAATGACTATCACCTCTACTTGCTCTCTCTCTCTCTCTCTCTCTCTCTCTCTCTCTCTCTCTCTCACACACACACCTGACCTCTCTTATGTCCTTTCACTCTTTTAAACACTCATACAAACACACATGTACACATAAAGACACACTGAAACACAAGGTGTACATACCCAGTGCAGTCCGATGTCCAAAGCATGCCCACATGCACACACACACACACACACACATATACACATACACAGATGAGTCTTATCAACCTGCAAGATGGCCGCTGTCTGTCTGTCTATGTGCTGTTTGTCTGCCATGCTTCTGTGGTGTGTTTGTGATACAACATGATACAACATGACCGCTCCCCCTTGGCTGTTATTCCCCCGGCGGAGATAAAATGTAATGGATCCGATTCAATAAGAGCGCTGCCTTCTCAGGACCCAACGGGAAGAATCAAATCACACCAAGTCCCTCAGAGCCTTCCCAGCATGCACTGCTGCCTTGTGGTTGGGAGGAGAATATAACAATGGTGGGTAATTCACTTGTGTCTCTCCCCACACACACACACACACACACACACACACACACACACACACAAATGATACGATGTGGCATTTGTTGAAGGATAATAAGGGTAAAGCTATTTAATAATACGCTCACTGCTTTTTAATATGTTTTAAGTGAATTCAACTCATTCATTTGTGACAATGCCTAAGAGACATGGAGGCACACGCTGCTTGCAGTGGGATTCATGGGATAGAGTCTGCTGTGACTTCATTATTGTTATTTAGTAATATTAACATGGTGACAAGAGTTAAGCAGATGTCAGACGTACGCCCCCAGGGCCCCGATGTGAAATATTCTTGACCGTAATTGTGGGAAAACATTGTAGAGTTAAAAAGTCTAAGCTTCTTACAATATTTTGCTTGGCAGATTGAGATGGGAACGAGCGAGACCGGCGAGCTTCCGGGAACGAGGTTATGCAACTTGTGCAAGAGGGCCAAAACAGACCAACCTGGGGGGGGGAAAAACATACCCAACTCGCACTGTACCACGTACGCAACGAATCACAAAACGACAAAACACACTAAATAAATGTACCCTCCGCGAAATCGCCACACACAGCACCACTGAAAGCTCTAAAATCTGCATTTGTCTCTTTGACTTTTCGCTGTGAAGGGAAATAGGAGGCATCAGAGAAATCTGGAGTGTAATTCGCAGACGGAATGTAACAGACTCGACAGAAAAGCTTAATGTTGTTTCAGCCTTGTTGCGGCAGACTGGCTGAGCTGACAGCCCTCACAGTGATGCTCCTGAAGCCTGAGGAAACAGCAGACTGCTCCGCGCTCTCTCTCTCGCTCTCTCTCGCTCTCTTTTTCTTTAAGCTCTACGGTTAAATTGAAATTTCTGACGGGGGTGGCTTTGAAGGCAAAATAGCAATTAGAAAATGAATTCTGCTGGATATTTATGCAGCTGCAGTTTCCCCTTCAACGGCCAAGCGCAGCAGAGCTAAGGAGGGCAATTGGACGTTTTATGGTCCAGCGAGGAATTGAGAGACTGGAGGGGAAGAGAGATTCTGGGTTTCCCATTTTAGAGGCAGAGTGAACTTTGACCTTGTTGCTCAATGGGTAGAACACGGCACTAACGCTGCCAGGGTTCCATGAGGATTATGATAGTTATGTTGATGGTAATAATAACACAGGGTCAAAGGTCAACCCTAACTCGGCGCTAGCAGAAGTTAAGCGTCATAAGTCACAAACCTGGGACTTTCTTGTTACAAGACAGTCAAAGACAGCAAACCCTGTTGGTGCGATTGACTGCATAGTACCACCTGATGGACATGCTACGGCTATTTAATAATCATTAGTTACAAACCTCCACCACCGTAGAATGACCCTTCTCCACACACACTTAAGTTTGAATCCAAATCATAATGTTGTGATAATCACAACATAGCAATACCAACAAAACCATCATGGAAACGCTAGCATAACATTTTGACATATTAGGAGTGATATGAGGCTTCATTTAAGGCAGAAAATCTGTAACAATATACCGTGTTTGAAACACTGAGAAATCAGCTGTAGTTAAAGGAATGTGTCATCCATTTTATATAATTCTGAACAATTTTAAACAAGTTTGTTTTATTTATTTCTGCTATCAAATGGCTAATCAGAAGTACTGTATTATCAGAATTTAATTTATTTCAGTTGAAAATGTAAACACATCAGAACTTGATTTAATTGAATTCGAAAACCCCTAAAATCCTATCGAGCTGTCCTCTCCACATCCATGAAGGATTTCCTTGGGGTCACAAACATCTCTCCTATAGCTCTCGGCACTGAGCCAGGGATTAGAGAGAGGGACAAGACTGTCCTGTGTTTCCTCATATAGATTATAGAGTTGATTCATGTCATAGGAGTAGATGTCGGCTGACAGCCCATAACTTTCAGAAAACCTCAAGCTCTGGACTCATGTATTATCATTTGTATATGATGGAAATATCTCTGAAACATTTAAATGAAAAAGAAAAGCCTTGTCAGTGTGATTTATTTAGGATGTTCATATACATTCTGCTTATACAGATTTGGTTATCTTATCAATAATTTTAAAAAAAGTTAAAAAAAAGAAAAAAGATGATATCTTTACATCTTGAAGAATCAATCAGTCATTTTGCATGAATTAGATTGAATAGATTTAACACAAAAACTTCACATTTTGTGATTTTGTTTTTTTTGTATGTCAGGTACTTGTCATAAAGTAGTAAATAAGATTCTTCGTATATTATACCAGTGTATGATGTACGCTATATTTGTTGTGCTAGTGTTGCAAACTGAATTTTAATCTGGCATTATGGTCAAATTATATCGCAAATGATTGAAATGATGGTACTTATACCACTGTGAAATATGGCTTGTGGCTTCAATCTTCCCACGGTAAAGTGACTGCTCTGACGGAGTCATAGCTCTTAGTCAGGAAGAAGTGTGCTTCAGCCAAAGGCTGGATGGCCATTTTTGACCAATAGGAATAGATGTCATACTCTGTGTCTGTGTCAGCCTCCTTCGTAAATTTGGTGACCCACTGGTAAGTGTAGTATTCACTGTTACTGGGTGGAGAATATCTTAATTCATCATTATAGTCATGCTCATGATAAAACCCAACCCAAGAGTAGTAGAAGGTATTTTTCCAATCGGTGAACGTCTTCTTGATGTAGAGGCGCGCTCCGGCCCAACCGTTTTTGGTATACATCTGCAGTGCAGCATCGTATCCTCTGATATTAACAGGAAGTTTCCCGTCAACGTCATCAGTCACGGGGCCCCTTACGATCACTTGACCGCTGTCCACCAGATTTAGTTGCAGGTCTTTGTTCATGTACTCAGATGTGTCGTAGGTTCCAAAATTCTCAGAACCAATGAAAACCGTTGTGACAGCTTCTCCGTTTCTGTATAGCTGAACGTTTACACTGGAATCCAGTAGATGTAAAGGGATGTAATCCCATTTCATCTGTGCGTACCCATTCATTGTGGTTCTCACCTTCAGGTCGATGAGTCCACACCTCTCATCTCGTGCCAATTTAGGTAGAGGATTCGTCATTTGAGCTAGATTCGTTTGATTGATTGTACTACCGTAGACGTTGGTCTGATTTGTGGTTTCACTACGAGAGCTGGTCTCATTCGTTTCCAGATTACCAATGGCCCTTGATCTGAGCGAATCTGAAGGTGGAAGGACGCGGCAATTCTGGGAGTAGGAGTTATGTCTGTAGCCAGCTTCGTAGAGGAACTCTTCCAGGGTTAGCCCCTGGATCTCCCTCAGCAACTGTGTGGTGATTTGGTGGGTGTTATCTATGTCATAATAGCTACGAGAGCGGTCTAAATAGTGCTGAGTTATGTAGATGGCCTGAACTCTATTGTTGCTAGACTGATAGCTGATCAGAACTCGGTCCCTGTTTCTGTTAATACCTGTGGGCCGTTGATTGGAATTCCAAGTGACTCGTTCTGTCAATTCCGTGGCTCTTGGCAAATTGATGTTCCCTAGACTGTAGTAAGTCGTGCCGTAAGGTAGCGAAGGGAACAAATCTTCCCCGTCTCCATAAAAGTGAAAGCCTGCATCTCCTCTGTTGGGTTGGATGTTTATTCTGATGACATCGTTTTGGTCTATATTCACATTCTGAGCCAGATAGTAGAGCACCATGAGGCCGTGGCGTGGAAAGACGTGACCAGGCTCAATCCTGCTCAGGTCTTTAACAGTGTTAATGGTGGGAAATTGAACCGTGAGGTGATACTGGCAGAAGGAAGACGCCAGTAGAGCCCAGCAGAGAACGAACAAGCTGCTTCTCCCCATGGTTGGCCTATGGAATAGTTAAGGTTATTTATTGAGCTCCAACATAGAAATGTGACAGACCTTACGTGAAATATAACTTAAAATCTAATTTTAATACTCGTTTTAACCTCCTTGTGTGCTGGATCTGCTGGGTTTACTGGTCAGGACAAATCCAATGCCAGGACATTTTCATGTCACATATCAAACTAAAATCATATTTGGTCAATGCTTTCTCAATTTTAATCTCAACCTCCTTCATATTATTCTTAATATAATTCATATTAGATTCAGTTTTCAATTAGCTCAGTAACTGATATAATCAGTAATCATTGTTAAGATAAAGTGCATAAAAAGAGCAATATCAATCTTACCTATTCCTTTACAGCGACACACAAATAAATGTAATTCAACACTGTTTCAGTCTCTTTTTATCTTATCTTATCTCTACACTCCTCCCATCCAGGAGATGAGTGCAGGAAAACTGCTTGCTCTGGTTCAAAGTGTGCTTTATTTACAAAGTCACTCATTCATTTATAATGATTAAGACAACAAACTTCTACATAACTTCTGGAAACATTTACGAATTACACAAGGTGTTCATGTCTTGTCTTTGTTGAGTATTTCTGCTAAACTAGAGACATCAAGTGAATTCATCACTGATCTATATTTTCCACCACAAGACAGACTCATATCAACAGTGATGGAGATCAATGAGTTCTGGTCAGATTTTTTTTTTTTTTGGCAACCAATTATAAGAGGTGTATGCTTGTAGCAAAAAGCAGCACTACACACTCGTTTTTTTGTTTTTTTGACTTTTTAGTTTAGTTTTAGTTTATTTGCAGAAATGAGAAACCTACGGTAAACACAAACTGTGGAACTGAGACATAAACCCACCCGGCCTAATAATAATATTGCTTAACCTCCAAATGAGGTGAAAAAACAACAACCAAAACTGAAACAAAAGACGATGAAAAAAGATTGAACTAACATTAAAGCCCCTGTAGACAAAGCCTCAAATCATTAAAAAGGTATACATTCACAGGTGGTGATGGAATGGTGGGTTTCAAGATACATGGCTATCGCTAACGTTCGCTGTTAGCGAATGCTAACGTGTTAGTGTTAGTCAGCGCTACACACCCGATGTTCAGCAAGATAAGTAACGTTACCGATAGTGTTAAACTCTAACAGGGCTAGGCTGTGTTCGAGTAAGACAGATGTGCTTTGATTCTGCGCAGATCAGCCGATAAAACATCTACAAGGTTTGTAATAGGGCAAAAAGGAAACCATGATATGAAGATCGGCTGATCTGTGTAGAATCTGCCGTACTTGAACATGACCATTGTATGTTATTGATCTGAGTGTAGCGCTAACGTTATAACTAACGTTACAGCTTGACAATGCAGCTCTGCCCCCAGTAAGGATCAAGGTCTCCAATCCCAGGACTAGTGATACCTTGAGATCTGTTAATGTTTAAATTGCATAATCCAAGAGAGTTAAATTATGACAAAACACACACTGACAGTATTGATAAATACACATAGATTAGTATGCCATGTCACACACAGCATGGCTCCATGAGCAACCAAGCGCTCATTCTGGGACTCAAACCGGCACGGCTAGGTCTTTATAAGGACGCCATTAAACACCCTTCTGGTGCCAAGGCATGCTTCAGGAAGACAGAAACTTCTGCACGTTATTTTTTAACCAAATTCAAACAACAAAGAAAAACTAACAAAAAAGACTGATTAGTCATCGTGGTGTCTGCACAGTCAGCGTAGGTGGAGAGATCAGGGCTTGTTTTGGAAGAAGACATTTGTTGCCATTCATTTTTGTACTGTACGAGAAACATATTACACAGACTTAAATGATAGTTTTAGCTATCATGGTGTGCATACTACTCAGAAAAGAGTAGGTTTCTGCTTAACCTCTGATATCAGTCAATGCTGTTGTTGGAATCTCCTACTAGACTACTAGACAGACTGTGGGGGTTTAGGGTTAGCATCCCCCCTCCTACTCCTGGGACGGTAAGGTCTTGTCCACTTCCTGTTCTTTGGTGGGTAAACAGGAAACAGGAAACACACTTCCTGGTTTTCTATGCAGGTATATTTTTCTTACAGTTGGGGATCTGGTAACAAAACGTAATATCTTGAAGGAGCTTGTGTTTGTGGAACGTACTCCTGAAAAAAGTTTTGGGCTAGAAGTGTTCATTAGTCTTATCATCCAGATGTATGAGCATGAACTTAAGGTCAGTATTCCTCCTTGAAGTAGAAATGTACTTTAACTGAGTGTGCGCTCCACCAACCCACAAACCATCAGAGCAATACGAACATAAGACCTTAACAGACAATTTTGTGAGGGGGACTTTGTAACTGAACCCGATTTCTGAGACAAAAAATGTTTCAGCTTAATCTCTCTGTGATGTGACATAACAGAATGAAATACAATACACTGGACAAACCCACTGGAAGAGCTAGCCAAAGCCTAGAGCGCAGTGACTTTTCACCATGCTAATATAGTTGTAAGGTCATGGCTATCCGTTTGCTAGTTGTTTTTGGCGGGGGGCGTCAGCCACTGCACGAAACTCATTCACTTCCTACAGTAAGAGGTATACAGCCAAAATAATCTCTGTTGGCAGCAAAGCCAGGACGAAAACAAGGACATACAAGTACATTGTCAGTGTAGTGAATGGATGAAACAGTATTTAAACTTCAAACTTGGAAAAAAAAAAAACAGTACCGCATGAGCAGAAACTCAAAGCACTCGTGAACACGAACATCGAATTCCCTCAACAGACTCCGAGCGCAGAACCCTGCGATGCCGTCTGCGCTAGTCCCTCCTCACGTCCCGCGCGCACCTTCACACGCTGCGGCGCCGCATCACACAGAACGAAAGACGAAAATCAATCGCGCGATGAATTATGAATCAATACGAGCTACAGAACTCATGAAGTATACGCGTCCGGGGACGCATGGAAATCCTCCGCTAACACCATTCCTTCAGCCCGGGGTTTGTTTGTCTTGCAAAGTGCATTGTGCCTGTGTTTCTGCTACTATACGCTAGGCTATACTGGGACTGGCTTTCCGTTTTGCTAAATCCATCTTACTAACAATCCCTTCATGTCTTCACTGATCAAACAGGATTGCGGGGACACGCAGTGCGGACCCTGTAGTGCCGCGAGATGCTGCATGCTCGCTGGAACATTCCAAGGCCTTTTTATTTGACGGCTGTCACTGCAGTGGACCGAGGTCCCGGTTGTGGTTTCATAGCACCGCTGTGGCTACTGTGTAGGAATACAGAGCAGGCGCCCGGAAGAAACAGGATCTCCGCGCTAAAGCCCAGGGAATTACTTTCGGGACGATTGGCATCTGCCAATCATGGACACAGAAACTCAAGAGATTCGGGTGGCTGACCGGAATGCTTTATGGGAAGGCAGGGGAAAGGAAATGAAATGAGGTTGCTGCAGGAGAGAGAGAAAGAGTGTGTGTGTGTGTGTGTGTGTGTGAGGGAGTAAGTGTGTCAAAGGAAGGGAGAGAGAGGAGAGAAAGAGAACACAAAGCGAGAGAACACAAAGGCTTCCATTCACTCCTCTTCCCCCGGACAATCCCGTGTCCCCCCTGTGCAGGGCGGGTTGTGTCTGGCAGACACCGAGCGGTGACATTTACCGTCTGCCTTCTGCTGCTGCTTTGATTATTTTCTCCTCCAGGTGTGATAGCCGGCTAGCGGGCAGATCGCGCCGCCAGACTACTGCTGCGCTCTCACCGCAATAACGGCGCTTCAGAGTTATGAGAGCTGGGACTGGGAGACAAGAACCTGCCCCCCCCCCCACCAGACAGACCTTTCCCTGAAATACCAGCTTGTTGTTGAACTCGCGGTAGGGTCACTGAACCGTGAATGGCAATGTGACATGGCCTTGCGGGAAATATCATCCATTAACAAGACTACACTGGAATTCAGGGATACCATCATGGATACATCGATCCTGGATAATTCCGGTTATTCCAGGTATTCATCCAAAATAAACAGCAGCAGCAAAAGAATAAAATAAACAATTTTGAAATTGACCCAGAGTGTAAATAAAGAGTTTTGTTCCATAATTAAAAAATAATAAACAAATAAAAAAAATAAAAAAAACAGACAAAGGCACCTACTTTTACAAAACGTTCAACAGCACAAACCTAAGACAAATGACGCTACTCTTTAAAGGAAAGTAGCGAACGTAAATCCTTGGTTGACAGAATGACACCAGTTTTCGAGGCTGGATCCGCTAATGTATTAAGAGATATTGAATAATCCAATTCCGGTTGTGATATTTCTTCTGCATATTCAGCGTTTTGGAATGAAACTTTAGAAATGCACTAAACCCCGTCCCTCCCTCCCTCCGCCCCTGAACCCTGCATCCATCCGCCATCCACACCCACTCCCCCTACCTGTCTGCCGAGGGCGGGCGTCCGTTCCGGGCTTTGCTGAGTTGGGTGTAGGGCGAGTCGGAGTGCTGGTGCTGGTGGTGCGGGTGGAGGTAGGGGTAGTCGTCTCCGCGGGGGCTGTGTGGCCGGCTGTGCCCGCTGTCCACGGAGGTGTCCAGAGGGGCGATGCCCGCGTACGGGTGCTCCTCCTCCTCGGAGGCCCCCTGCGACGGCCGGCTCACGTCCAGGATCTCGGCGTAGTCCCTCTCCTTGGCCTGGCGCTCCCGCAGCTCCCTGGTCTTGGCCTGGATCCTGGAAGAGAAGGTGTTGATGCAAATGTTGCATCTTTTACTTAAATAAAAGTAGAAATACCCACATGGTACCAGACAGGATCTCACACCAGCGCATGGTACCAGACAGGATCTCACACCAGCGCATGGTACCAGACAGGACCTCACACCAGCGCATGGTACCAGACAGGACCTCACACCAGCGCATGGTACCAGACAGGACCTCACACCAGCACATGGTACCAGACAGGATCTCACACCAGCACATGGTACCCAGACAGGATCTCACACCAGCACATGGTACCAGACAGGACCTCACACCAGCACATGGTACCAGACAGGACCTCACACCAGCACATGGTACCAGACAGGACCTCACACCAGCACATGGTACCAGACAGGACCTCACACCAGCACATGGTACCAGACAGGACCTCACACCAGCACATGGTACCAGACAGGACCTCACACCAGCACATGGTACCAGACAGGACCTCACACCAGCACATGGTACCAGACAGGACCTCACACCAGCACATGGTACCAGATAG
>OMKK01086819.1:0-10306 GCA_900302305.1 Polymixia japonica
TCTCTGGCACTGAGTGCCATCACTGTGTCTGGGGAAGGGGTGAGGGGGGGTGGGCGTGGCAAAGACGAACCAAGCTGCCCTGGTCCTGCCAGATTCAGACATTAAGGAGGAGGGGCCTCCGGGCTCCTATTCCAGTAACATCACTGGTGTCTCAGAGAGAGCACCATCTATTGTCTATCAACCAGGTTACGGTCAAAAATCGTACTTGTGAATAATCCTTAGTGTTTGTTTTAGGTGGGGTTTGCCATATAGGGCAACTTGTGCCAGAAACCGCTTAGATGATCACATTATTTGGGAGTCAACGTTTTTTTCTGTGCTTGACAACTTACCTGATCATATCCTTGCTGACACAGTAAACCCCACCCATCTGGTACTCCAAGCAGAAAAAACAAACAAACATAATTATTTTATTATAATATTTACCTAAGGCCTGCTATCAGCGGACCACATTCCCACGGCAGAGGGTATTTTTAAAGTAATAGTGAAACAGGAACGTTTCGTTTTAATGACACAGCACATGGGTCTTTTATTTTACACATGGTAAAATAAGTCATAAATATGTATTAGTTTTACCATCTGATCTCTCTTCCCGCCTTTTGTTTACACAGGAAGCCAGCACATTAGTGAAGTAGTTCCAAGGAGTAGCATAGATTCTATTTCGTAAGATTTTATCTTATTCTACCAATCTCCTGAATAATCATGCCAGGTTGAGCCATGTGTCATTAAAAATAGCGAAACATTCACTTGCAGCATTGCAACAATTTCTTGTTTTATCATTGTTGTGATACTGCAAGATGCGTACGATGCTTAACATGATGCTAATGTGTTAGCATTGGTTACTGCAGCAAACGATCTACCGGAAATAAATAGATGGTTCTGGCATCTGCGTTCTCATCACATAACCAGTAAGTTGTCCCAAGGACAAATTTCCTGGAAAGTCATGTATTTCTTTAATAACGCCAGTCTAGGATTTTAGACTATTCTATTGTTGCAGTTATTGTCGCTAGGGCTGTCACAATCGTGACATTTTGGGTGACGATTAATTGTTACACAAATAACTGCGATTAACAACGTAATTGTGTTTTGTTTTTCACTTTTATATTCCACTATTATAGCATAAGCCTAATTAATAATTTCACTTTACACTTTATGAAGAAGAACCATTTATTGACACTGAACATATTTAAATAAAAGCTATTTTCTTTAACATACTTAAAGAAAAGCCATTAAAAGTACATTACCACTGCTGAGGTAATATATTGTTAAGCTCATGTATGGAGTCATGTTTGAGCTAGACCATGTCTGTAGTGGCAAAAGTCAATTTATTTTACATCACAGAGAATTTTGTCCTTTACTTGGTTATACAAGTCGGGATTGCAGTTTGGAAAACATGTTTTCCCCGGTAATTAGTACTGCTTATCAACAGTGGTGTAGTGCTATTTTTTTTGTGCCAGAGTGCAGTATTTAAATACGTCATCAACATAAAGCTGCACTGTAGGCCAGGCAGCTAGAGTGTGGAATTTCAAAACAATATTGTGTCACTTATCGCAATACAAGCACAGCATAGACATATTTAACTGCCGTAACTTTGCAACAGCGTAAAAATATCTTTAAGAACCTGCATTTCTTTTATTCTATGAAAACCACAGAAATATACATCATAAAGGAACATGTAAGTCAAAGTGCAAACAGCATTTTAGAGTGGTTTCATGCAGTATTTTTCAGCAATGTTCTAATGAAACTACTGATAGGTTGGACATTATTTCATAATATTAATTAGGTATAAGTATAATTTGTTTATTTCGCCTCTTAGAAGTCACAGAAATGGAGCAAATGGACAAAGTGAAAAATGTCGGATCAATAGACTGGCAGGGGCTAAAAAACAGATGGGATCAGTGTCAAGACGTAGGCTAACATAGGGAAATGCACTAAATTAATTAATATGATTGTTTAGTAAAGGAAACCACACAAGCTCGTATTCATACATTTTATTTAGCACATTTTCAAGTTTTTAATCATCAAAAAGAGTGGCGTTCAAATGTGCTCTTATAGCATTTTAAAACAGATTATAATTACATTTCTGGTGATTGCATAGTGTAATGGCCATGGGAGGATGAAAAAATTGCGGTTCACATCAGTTTCTTGTATTCTATGCAATTTCGCCTGCCGCCGGGCTGGGTTTCGCAGGAAATGTAACGTCTCACTTTACGGCATATAAAAGTATGGCAATTTTACATGTTGGCATTTCGACAGACACCACACGAAGACAGACAGCAGCAGTCCAACCCAAGGAGGTGCTACCTTTGTGCTTTGTGACAGTTAAAAAATACCACTAGCAAACTCTAGAGGTCGCTATAAGTTACCTATAGTAGCTTTAAATGCTGTTTTTTCAAACGTATTTAACAGCTGCGTTTCTTTAGCTATATCGCATCACACTATCCGTTAACATGTGCCATTTGGTGTTATTGCGTTTATATTTTAATCTCCAACTGAAAGCTTCTGCAATGGCCGTGATGGACGTGATGCTGCTGTGACTTTAAGTTTGGCTAATTGCGTTGGGTGGTGGTTCTAGAGGTTTGTGATGTTAGCACTTTTGACTGCTATCTTTTTGTTGCAAATGCAACAAATCGCCTCCTCCAAGTTATTGGGCACTTGTCTTTCATTTGGTTTGAAACCAAAATGTGTCCAGACAGGTTCAGTGTTATTTGACTTTGGAACTAAATCCATGTTGTTCAGTTCAATAGCATGATGCCTACATCAAAATGATATGGTCATTGGTAGAGAGAGTGTCAAGAGAGTGCGCACACTTCTCTCTGCACACATCTCTCTGCTTTCTCGCTGCGCATAGATTTATTTCAAACAGCTAAATTATTGTAGGCCATACCTTACATGGCAAAACAGTGGAAGGCAGCTCATTAATGTACAGACACTTGAATTTATTTTTAAAAATTAATATGCAATGGGGAAAACACAAAACTTAATAAAACACTGATTGTGGAATCAAACAATTATGCAAATTGATCACGGTCGGCTCAAATAATCACAATCATACTACAATCGTGACAGCCCTAACTGTCGCTGTGGATAAGAGCATCAGTTAAATGGTCTGCATTTATATAGCGCTTTTCTAGTCTACCGACCCCAAAGCGCTTTACAATATCTGCCTCACACTCACCCATTCACACACACATTCAT
This sequence comes from Polymixia japonica, assembly GCA_900302305.1. Classification (NCBI taxonomy): domain Eukaryota; kingdom Metazoa; phylum Chordata; class Actinopteri; order Polymixiiformes; family Polymixiidae; genus Polymixia; species Polymixia japonica. The sequence goes on from OMKK01086819.1 coordinate 3,196, forward strand.
ACACTGATGACAGAGGCTGCCGTGCAAGGCGCACACCTGCTCATCAGGAGCGGTTAGGGGTTCAGTGTCTTGCTCAAGGACACTTCAACAAGCTCTCTGGAGGAGCCGGGGATCGAACCAGCAACCTTCCGATTACAAGACGACCCGCTCTAGCTCCTGAGCCATGCCGTCCCCAATGCCTAAAATATAAATGTAAACTACATTTACAGTATATTACATTTTGTTACATTCTGTCCCAGACCCGCCTCACCCCTGGGAGAGTGGACAGCTCCCACTGTCAACCAGTCTGCTGAGACGACGTCACATCCTCACAGTGGCCTCCACCCACTGACCAGGACATCTCAGCAACAGAGCCAGACACACCCCTATTCTGTCAGTACACCGTGTCATATGGCTTTTTCACCAACGGACAGATGGACAACAGCCCCCCTACACAGACACGCAAGCATGTTAACCCCTTCGTATGAACCTCAGTCCAAGGTTATGGGACACATTTGTGTTGAACAAAATATATTTGAATTGTCTACCTACTGTTGTATGCATGCGTGGATGAATGAACAAGCATAGATAGAAAGACAAGACATACAGTGCGTGTATGCAAGCACGCACACACACACACACACACACACACACGTATATATACACAAACCTGGAGAGTCCAACAAGGTAGGCTTAGACTAATTAAAGTGATTAGGTGTTTTTGTCTGACTGCTGTCTTGGTTTGCTGGCTCTGCTCTAACCCATGCCCAGCAGTCTGTCTGCCAGACTGGCACCAAACCTTTCTCTCTCTATCTGATCCCCAGCTGCTATCATAGATGCCAACAAAGGTATTTCTGCCTGTTAATCAACAGAAAGGGAGAGAAATATGGCTGTAGACTTGTTTGAGACAGAGAGTAAAGAGAATTAAGGTTTTCATACAGAGTAGCACAAACTAATAGGACCACCTCTTTAATATTGAGTTAAATCCATGTATTTACTATGTTAAATTGCTTTCTTCTGGATTCATCTGTTGATCATTTCTGGGAAACACCAGGTAGTCCTACAACATTTGTACATTCAGTGTAATAGGACTGGTGACATAGTAGAAAAGCAAGTTTATAGAGTAGTAAAATTGAAACAGAGAGTGGGTGGAACAAAGAAGGAGATGATGAAGATGACGATGATGAGGAAAACTCTCCTTGGCATTGGATCCCCCCCCCTGCCTGTCTCAATTGACCTGTAAAACCTTCGTGGCTGGAACAAATGCAAATAGCGCTGACTTGCTCGCACTCAAAATCCTGATGGCTATTCAAATGAGCTTGCTCTCACAATGGTGGGCTGCCCAGAGCTGGGTGAATATACGGTCTGGGGTCTGAATGGTACAATGTGTGAGAGCCAAACGAGGAGGCTCAGGACCCTCCAGGCTGCCTGCCACTGTATTGAGCTGAGCCTGGACTCCATTGCCACTGTCCTCTAATGGGCCTTGCCACTGTTTCGCTGCCAGGCACACATTGTCAATTCACTCAATTAAAACCATAAATAAAATACTAATCATTCTCAATCATAATTTCCTGATGGATTGGAGGTAAGAACCTTTGTATGGTGAAATATGTTCAGTTTAAGGCCCTTACAGACATACGGATTTTTCAAGGCGTCAAGTCAAACTTCATAACTGGTCTTGACGATCACTCTTGCCTTGCTGGACTGGTGTGCACACTAGGCGACACATGACAGGACTTCTTATCTGTCTCAAAAGAAGAAGTCTGTGACCTCTAGGTTACAATAAAAATTATGATACCTCAATTATAATTCAATAGTTCAATTATAATAGCTGCTGGCTTTACAGAAACCTCTCTAAAGAACGGTGCAGTAATTCCTACTTCAAACGATAAGTTTCAAGCACAGTTTCCAGCCTGTTATTTTGCAGGTTTAGGCAAAAGGACCTGCTGCTTCTGGTAACTGGTTATAGGCTGAAATTTAAGCCTGTTATTGTTACAAGGAACAGAAACTATTTTATTTCTGCTTATCAACATCATACAATAACATTATAATCCAGCTATCTGAATTATCAATGTACGAAGAACAGGCCCCTTTTTTCTTCCCATTGGCTGGATCGCTCTCAGATTTCAGTCTTTGACCAATTCATACCACTGTCAGTCCAGACTATGCCCAACAAAATCAAACCAGTTTGAAAATATCTTAGCTGGTCTGGAGTCAACGGAGGGCGACAAAGTCTCAACTCTTGAACCCTTTCACACTACAGGATAATTAATACTGACCATCAGCCCCAATCGCCCTTGGTCTCCCCAACTGTTGGGATGGACCCTACAATTGGGGAATTATCATCTAGTGAGAAACAAGCTTTAGAGAAACATATTCATGTCATCCGTTTGACTCCCAGACCAGCTGGGAAATACTGGGTACGGAAAGTGAATGAGAAATGTTCTATCCTCCTTCACTGTGCAGTTGTTTATGCTGTGTTCTGCTGGGGGGGGGGGGCAGCATCACTGCGGATGATAAAAACAGGATCAATAAGATGATCAGAAAGGCTGGCTCAGTTATTGGCCTTACCCCAGCCTCACTTGAGGCCACTGTAGAAAACAGAACAAGCACCAAACTAAAAACGGTTCTGTATTTTGTATTTTGTGTTTTTAACGGACTCAGAAGCTCATTCAGTGATCGACTAGTGATGCCTCAGTGTTCTACTGAACGACTCAGGTCTTTTGTTCAAACAGCGGTCAGATTTTAGACACTTTTAGATGTGGTCTAGATCCATAGCACCTTTCAGCTGTTAATCATGTCTCAAATGGCTTTTTATGGTGTTATTTATTGTTGTACTGTGTATTTGTATTTGTTGTGTGCTGTAAATGAAATGTCTGTATTGTTTGTTGTCTGTATGAGTTGATTTGATGGCAAATGAGTTTCCCCATTGGGGATTAATAAAGCTTTCTAATCTAATCTAATCTTCAACAACTGCTGCCGAAATACCCCTGAGCAAGGCACTTCATTTCTAACTGCTCTAGCGGAGTTGCTAGGTGTCCAGATTGTGGTTGTACTGGGCCAGTGTAACTGTCTAAACAAGCAGGACAGTGCTGAAAAAGCATGTGTACTCAGACAAGCTTCCCTAGACGAATAAAGGTAAAAAAAAAAAAAACATTCCACACAAAAGAAAAACGGCGCCATTGGCTGTTGCTCTTTCAACATGAATTTGCACAACAATTTCGCACAATGAGTGTGTTTACATGACCATGAGAAACCCTATTATTGGGAAGTCTGTTTATGCCAATAAACCGATAATTCCGTACATGTGTAATTAGTAATGTGATTACTCAACAGACACGTCTACAGGATTCTTTGCATTAATCGTTGTATGCTCCACGGACAAGATGTAAATACACCGGTGTTTCCTGAGGTAAATAGTTTAGTCACGCACGCTGTAAAATCAAAACAAGCGCAGACGACCGTCTGCCTGACGTGCAGTTTCCATCTCATTGACCATACACGGTCCAGCCATATACTAGGTTTTGGCCTAGTCTTGTTTTATTTTGTGTGGACATTGCTAACTTGGGTGAAGCACCGTCTCAACTGAGGTCAACCTACAAAAAAGCTACAAAAAAAAATCCATTCCTGGACCGATACAATTCAAATGAATCGACCCCAGGCCTGCTGTACAGGATGTCTACCTCTTAGCCATCACATCCTGGTCAGGTGGCTTAGTGGTGAGAGAAAGCAAGGTTTGAGCCCCGCACCAACCAATCTGTATCCATCAACAGTCATGTGTCCTGCCCAAATACCCTTGAGCCAGGCACAAAACTCTCTCCTTGCCCACTTATTGCAGGTCCCTCTGGATAAATGCATCACCTGCAGTAAATGGCTAAAATGTAAATGCAAACATCTCTACTATATAGTGCTGCAATGGTTTAGTCTTCACACAGAGGACTTGAGGAACGTAGTTTGTTTGTTTTCTCTGTGTCATCAATCAACATTGTTATTACCAGCTGTCATCTAAGTTGAGCAGATGAGATGTTTAGTGTGGGTGGAGGAATTATCTTTTCTTGTATTATTAAACTGGAGTACAAACAACACAATGGTGGCTTTCAAGTACACATTCTGGGAAATTGCCACAGAACAAATACTGTAGTAGATATAATTATTGTTTTCTATGTGTATTAATGGTATTTAAGAGACAAAATTAGTACTATAATGATATACAATGAACTATTGTGTTTAAAAGCAGTGGCAAGACATTTCCAGGTATGTGCTCCTAATTATTTGTTGTATTAGGAATTGGTTTTCGTACTTATCGTGGTTTACAGGTCAGCAGCCAGGCCTGCAGTGTAATCATATAACATTTTTCCATCTGCAATTTTTTTGTTATTTAGAATATTAATATTACTGCAGAAACTAGATAGTAGATTAAAACCCTAATAGCTCTAGTGCATACTACAAAGTTGACGTTTAACTCATTCAGCACCAGTTCAAATAAAAACAATCTGGGGCTGAAACTTGAGTAGAGTGAAAAACATTCCACAAGAGGTAAGAAGTCAATTGTTAATGTACTATTAAACAGCACTACGATGTGGCATTCTGTCTCCCTCACCATGATCGAGGAATGTTTTGGTAGTATCTCTTTAAGAGAAGGCTGAGCCTACAGCTATGAGCCGTCTCCTTTGTTGCTCTTCTCATTTCTACTTTCAAACTTCATTTTCAGCCCTCGCAAGGATTTTCAGAGCCACTCTCTGGAAGTTAGCAGGCACTTTCACCAGCAGCCAATCTTCCCAGCATGCTTTGTGGCAGGGCTGGCTTTGTTCCCTGTGTTAACTGTTAAGTTGCTCTGCTCAACACGGCCTAGGTTTTTACAGAAGAGACAAGGCATATTAACCTGTATGCCAGTAACAGGTATACAGGATAGTATTAACTTAATTTATTCACATGCATGCAAATTTCACTGTGCTGTTGTTAAATCTTGTTTAAAGAATCTCCCACAACTTTTGAGGCATGGCTATGATTAAAAGTTGTAATTGAAAGTGCCTGCTAACTTCAGGAGAGCAGCTGTAAATGTCATAATTCTATCGTTTTTTTGTATCAAACCTCCTTCTCCTCAGCTCCAAATATTAGAACCACTGGAATTAAAGCCACCACTTCAAACATATTGCCCTCTTAGTCTGTTTTCACTCACAGATGCATCATCAAAGATACTTAATAGTCTAAAATGGGACTTATTTGGTACGATGCACAGTGAAATTACATTTAATCCCAAAACTAAGTAAACAGTTCCAACCCTTCACTCAGAAGTGGCTATTACATCTCCGCTGGATGACGTGCAAGGGACAGTGCAGCCTGCCTGCAGCATCTGGTGGACACCTGTAAGACTGCAAGTCACTGGAAAGAATGAGAGAGGCCTTTGTGATTCTGCTAAGTCACCAAAATCTGGGCCAGAGTATCCCAGCCCCTCGGCACTGCAGCCAACTCCACAGCCTTCAGCACAGAAGCCATGCAGGGTCCTAAAACTGAGCATTCAATCACTAAATCAAAGGCAACATAAATAACAATGAACAGTCAGTGAATGGCAATAAAAATGTCAACACCAATCTGGTCGGCCAGTCAAGACCAGGTTGCTGGGGTGGGTGGTTGTTTCCAAGGTCATTTACACAGAGAATGAAAGCCAGTATGAACTGTGCATTTATTTTCTTTCCTTAAGTAGTTGCATAGTCTACAGTATCTCTTTTGAATGAAAGCCCGGGTGTAAAGGAGAAAGGATTGAGAGCTGCATCTCTATGTTATTCAAGCATTTAACACGTAAACCATCTTTCACTTTCCTACATCATCATCAGCATTACCAAGTATTGCATGTGATGCCTTAACAGTCCCTGTAACGTAGACTGTAGACAGAGTTGATAGATACTCACATGATCGTTTCAGGGCCGCTGTTACCTTTCCATCCAATTTTTGGTATCCTAAACAGAAAGAAAAACGTTGTGAACTATCTTTTGCATAATACACCACAATAAGTGACAGGACCCTTTCCTTTCCAAGACAAAGAACACTGATTCAACATGTGGTTTAGTTCAGACACTTAAGCGCTGAATGTGATGCGTGCCCTGAGCTCTTTCATTTATGAGAGCTAATCGCTACAAGTGAACCAGATCACAAAGGGACGGTCACTGACACCAGAGCAATTAGGCTGTGCAGGACTAATCCCTTACACAGCACTCAGGACATCTTTAATGGCCGCCAGGGCATACGGCAGAGCTCCCTTAGCCTTTAGTACGTACAGTTTGGTACGTTTTACGACTGCTGGGGCACAGGGCTGATTGTTCAGACGAGGGAAAGTGATCCCTGGAGTCAGGCCACTAAACCTGCTCTGTCCCTGTAACCATGGCAGCAGACAGGTAGTGTCTGGGTCACAGGGCAAACATGACCAGGCTTCAGCACTTGCCATCAGTTAATAAAAAGCTAGCTTGGTGTGAACACATAGACAAACAGACACGCACACATGCATGTATTCATGCAAACTTACATGCACATGCAAGAACACACACACACACACACACACACATACATACAGTACAGTAGGGTTGGTTGATATGGCTGAAATGCGATATCACAATATTTTGGATTTTTTTTAAGGAGAGAAAGGGAGAAGATGTTTAGAGTGAATTTTTACAACAGTGTTGTAAAAGTATATTAAAAAGCACGTAGGGTAAATTATCTCGATATTCACATTTTCATATCATCACTGTAATATATCGCCCTATATCGGAAAACTCGATATATTGCCCAGCCCTACAGTACAGACACACATGCAAATGGCACACACACACACACACCGTTTCAGGTGAAAGCTGCCAGCTGACCTGAGAACTAATACAAACAAACACAAGTACTGGGTTTCAGTTAATCAACAATGGGATTTGATATTTAAGATGCTTCAATAGCAGAACCTTCTCCAGGTGCACAACTCAGCAAGCTGTTCAATCAGAGAAAGGGTACATAGTAAATGGTAGAAATATTTTATTAATTAATTAATTTTTGTCTTGGTATATAAGTGCATTACGATATTACACACAATATAATTAGTAATTTGCTAATTAGTAAATTACCCTGCTCCCTAAACCATTACCATGTGACT
>OMKK01086829.1:0-16066 GCA_900302305.1 Polymixia japonica
GCCGTTAAAGTGTCTCCGCAAGGCCTTTCCTCTCCTCCCGTCATAAAGCAACCCTGGACGTGTTTATGGAGCCTAAACTTATTGCGTGTGTTACCCTGGGTTCCTTCGCCAAAACTGTAATGGATTTTTTCCCCATTGGGCGTTGGTTAGATCTGTGAAATAAGGTCTGTGGTTAACACAATCTTAAGAGATATGGCACGTTTTGTTCTACGAGATAAAATACATGAGAAAATATCACACTCGTGAATGCCGAAGCTTTTATGTGCCTCAAAAAAGTTATAGTGATTGCATTTATGCTTCAAAAATCTTAGAAGTGGTGTGAAGATTACCTTGTTGAACAAAACATGAGCATATCATACGTCTTTGTTAGCCTCAGAGCTTATTTTCTGCATCGATCCAAAACCCAATGAGTAAAGATCCATTAGAGTTTTGTTGAAGGATGGTGGACATAACTTCCAGGTTGGTCTACAAAAAAAACCCTCATCACTTCAGTACTCTATTGACTTACACATTCTTTGCTGCGATTGTATAATCTATCTGAAGATCACTGTATTGTCTGTTGTGGTGAACCCCACCCATCTAGAGCTCCGAGCCGGTTAAAATAAACATTGATGAAACAAATGATTTGTGTATACTATTTGATCCCTGCCTGACCGGAACACTCACTTCCAGCACGGACACACACACACAGACAGACAAGAGTAGGTTGGCATCAGTGCTGCAGTAACTCTGTGGGCGGTTTGGGGTCTCATACTGTGTCCCACCCTGACACGGAACATCATGCTGCTTCCTGTCCACAGGGGGGCTAGCCCTCCTCAGCTAGCTTCACTGTACTGTTGTTACACCGAGGTAAAGGTTACCCACAGTCAAAAACATGTGGTTCTTCTCCAGTGTTTACAATTTAGATGGTGGCGTGACCCAAACGTTAGCTGCACTGCCCTCTGTACTGAGCACTATACTTATCAGCGATAAAGTACCTAATGCTTATCTCAAACTGAATGTATTTTTAAACTGTTTTTAAAGGACCCATGTCAGTCAATATATAAGTATTCATATGTTAACTTTAAATTCAAGTATGATCATGACCTCGGTTGCAGTTGCTTTTCTTTTACCACAGGATCCAAGTCAGAAATATTACGTGATTTAGGAGGAAACACATCATCATTATTCCAGTGAGCTCAGAATTGAACGCTGCTTCTGAAGTGTCCTCATCAAAAGGACCCAAACTGTCATTTTCAGCTAACAGCATCTGGGCCAGGGGACAGTGTGTGTATTAGAATGGCAGGTGTTGGCAAGCCAGTGATGCATCTCCCTGCCCCAACTGTGTGCATGTGTGTGTGTGCGCATGTGTGTGTGATCACACAACCCATCCCAGACACAGCCAGCCCAGTTCCATATCTACAACACCACCGCTGACCTTCCATCAACCAATCCCCCCATTCAGTCAGAACAAAACGTTTGGGAAAAACTCTGATGGAGCGTTGCCATAACCTTCCTCTGCAGGTAAAACAAAACAGGCAATACTCTACCAGAGAAATAGACTACTAGAGAGACTAAATATAGATGTGTGTGGCTCTGTATGCCACGATGACTGTCTCTCCAGGGTGGATAACAGCTGGGTGCCTCCTGCTTCAGAAAAACTCATTAAATAGAGTGAGCCGTCATTGAGAGCAGAGCTGCACTATCGGGTGGCGTGGTCAATGAGCAGCAGGGAACGGTCCAGAGCTGGTGTCTCCGTTCTCCAGCTCTAGCCGTGTTCGGAGGGACCAAGCCCACCGATGGCAGCACCGACAGGGCCTTGTATCTAGACAGAGTGTGTGGCAGGGATGCACCAATACTGGTACCAGCTGTAAAGGACAGCCTCCAGAGATCGGGCTGCAAGCGTGGCCTTAGGTTGGATGATGTTAATAATTACATCAAATACATGTATTTCAAATACAAGTATGTCTAAAAGATTTTTTTTAAATCTTTCATGTATCATTTCCTCATTTTTGTTTTAACATGAGGTTTTGTTTTAATTTTTGGCCTTAAATTTAGGCCAAAAATCAGGTCATGCTGTACTGATATTTCTCCTGAAAACTGAATAAATGAGGTGTATGATAGCAGGATTGGAACATGCGATTTGGGCCGCGTTGTTATCAACTACATTATTCTTCTTCTTTGACTGACCCATTGATTCAAATTGGGTATCGATTTCCCAAGGAGGATAAAATATGTGGGGGTTTTTCTCCACAATATAAAGAGCCACAGAGATTCAGTGCGTGCCAGTCGACCTGTCAATCACACCGTCAGGATGAGGCTTTGAAGACAGGAGAGATATAGTTTCATGGAAGCACGAGTCCCGCCCCGGCTTACAATCATTGGCTGGAATTAATTATGTATGACTGGGTGTGAGGCTCATACATCAATGTTGAGAGATAATGGCTGGCGATTGAAAGGATAACAAGAGACTGCTTCCAACAGAATAGGATAAAAGATGCCCAGAGATCACCAAGAGGTTGAGCCCCCTGCATTTGGAGCAGTATGCGTACCTGCTGGTCTGAGATCAGATCACCCCCACTCTCTGTGTCTCCCCAACCCTGTTTCCCTTTCTGCTTTCCTAAAGAATAAATCTAAGACCTAGACATGATCCTTCAAAACAAAAACTAGCTACTGCTGTTTGGTTTGTAGGGTACGGTTTGTAGGGTAGGGTTTTAGAGGTACGGTTTGTGGGGTAGTATAGATACAGAGAGAGGCATGACTAAAAGAATAAAAAAAATAAAAAAGTTAAAGATAAAAGGGAAACACACAAGGTACACATTTGGCTTTTGGATTTACATCCAATCCATGCATATTTTTTTTTTTTTTTTGTGTTTTTGTTAGATTATCTTGGTATTTACTATGTTGACTTTTACATAGTTGGCTGTCTGCACTACCAACACACAGTAAGATGGAAAGAATGACTAACTTTGCTATGCTAAAAGGCTTCAAAGTAGCATTGCTACTAAGTACCCTACAAATACCTGGATAGCCTGTGGATGTAGCTGTGCCTCATTAATCATGACAGGGTACTACTATGACTTCTGTGGCTCAGAATCCATGTTGTTTCTAGAACTCTATGGAAGGAAGTTGGATTGTTTAAAGGCAGGACAGGTGGCATGGCAAATGAATGCTGGGTAGTGGATACTGAGAGAGCCAGTTCAGGATATCCTCTTGGTAGCATAGAACAAGCTAGGAAGAGGGTATGGGTGATATCTGTCGCACAATTGCTGCAGATAAGGAAAAAGAGTATTTGGGATGTGAGCAACAACGTGAGCACTGTTGCCTTTAACAATGGTAGGCAAAATAAGCATGGGAACCTGTACCTTACCTATTAAAACCCTGGGGCAATTTCCTTAGTATTCAAAATGTCTGAACAAAATTGATTCAAAGGGCCTTATTGTTTCAGTGCCAAATCTGTGGCAGACTTGACGAAGGCTGACCTTGGGATGTTATGGTTTAGGTAGGTAAAAACCGAGTGGTGAGATAGGGGTCTCGTGACAAATTACACCGTGCTGAAGGTGCATGTCTAGGAGCCTATTCCTAACAATAGAATACTTTGTTTAGAAATTACTGCATCAAAGACAATTAGTTCTAGAAGTCAAGACCATACGAGGTCAAAAACTTTGCCTAAGATGCCCAGTTTCTTTAACAACTACACAATGGATACTTTCACTGCTTGACTTGATAATTCAACAAAATTAATTGACACCAAACTGTATGCAAATAGAGCTAAATCTTGAGAATGGCCCTTCTATTAAAACCACCAATGTGGCCCTGTGTAGCTCAATGAGTAGAGTTTGCAACTGCCAGGTCTAACTATCCCTGTGTATCTGCCACTGCATGGCACCAACACTTTCAAGGTTAGGGGTTCAATTCCCTGTGTAACACAATGAGTAGAGCATGGCACCAACACTGCCAGCATTAAGGGTTCCATCTCCTGTTTCATGTATGTAACTTTTGTAATTAATCAAACAGTTAAATAAAAATAAGACATCCACAGAGATCATATAAATATGAGGATTAAAAGTAGCACTTTTCCCAGAAATTATTTATAATTTCAAAACAAATTGGTGTTTTTTTAGTGTTTTTAGTTGAACTAGTGAACACAAACATCCTCTAGTAGAAAATATTACATCTTTCACCTTTAATAGGTAGAGAGTGACTAGGATATACACAAAAGAACATGAATGAACATTAAACCAATGTGAGGATGTGTGCGTGGGTAGGCGAGTGCTTTTGTTTGCATTCAGGTTGGCGATTGTGAGAGCAACTTTGTGCTTGAAGCACAGACTGAACTGTCAGCCCGTGCTTTTCTCATCCCTCTGGATTTGGTGCTTGGCTGCACACAGGATCCTTCCAGAAAACTCATTTTCCTCCACTTCCACGTCTCTTCGCATAGAGACTATTTTGGTATCAACACAGAAAAAGCTTGATTCACTGCTGGGAATGGAATTTACTAATATCCACCATCCTTCTATGGCCTATTTTCTCACAGGGCGATTCAGCTATGAGCTGTCGTACCACGTCTGGAACATTAGCCATGGAAGGAACCCAACTTTTATGGCTACAGGCCACATTGGCTGGTAAATCCCCAAATCACTGACCACTCTCACCATTTACCTTCCAACTAGATTTACAGAACAGAATAGGACCTCCAAATGAAGGCTGTTTACCTGCCAAAGTGGCTGACAGAGTAGACCAAGGTACTAGCTCAGGCCAAAAATTTAGCAGCATTTTGATGGTGAAGTATGTTATAATTCCACCCTTGCTTTAAATAACAGCTTAAACAGAAGCCAAAGTTCAGGAAGGGCTCAAGGCACTCTTATGTTTGTATATGTATGTATTGCAAGGAACTACCCGTTGTGCAATCAAAGTATTTTAACACGTTTCCAATACCCGTCCTTGAAAAGGGTTGACAGATACATCTGGTGGCTATGGTTTTGTCGAACTGCTGCAGTTCAAGTTTCAATGTCAATGATATTAGTGCATCAGACACCTCAGCTTCAAGCAGGAACTGAGAGCCAACTGAAAAACGTATGACAAGTATAAAAATACCATAAGTATGTTATGATTTGTTTTTGGTAATGGGGGAGTAACAGAAGTTGTAATAATAGTGATGAACGATGAATGAGTACAGCCTTGTAAGTGGCGCATCTCTGACTATCACTTTGCATCTTGACGTAAAATAACTCTTGACGTAAAATAACACGCAGAACGTGATTTTAGATGATCAGGCATCATATCCCCGTGTAGAAGGTTTGTTTACAAAACAGAATGTATCCCTGGACTCTGCCCGGTGCATCAAGGAACAGACCAGCACTGACAACGTTGTTCTATCCTCGACCAGCACCGCTTTCAGTGACGGGTTCAAAGTTAGTCACGTATAACGTCACACGTTAGAACTGTACCACTAACCTGCACCTAGCAACTAACGCTAACATTAGATGACGTCCCTCTCTTCGCTGTTAACCTAGCTAAAGAGCCAGCTAACAAGACAAAACAAGTTAGCTTGAGATTCCCCTGAGCGTCGAGCTAGTTTATCACAGACGACAAAACCCGTTTATTTGACAGCAGTTAAGAAGACCGCAGCGCACATTGTTGGCTAACTGCTAAACCAGATCAGCACCATGACAGGGAGTGGAAGCTAGCGGCTGTTTAGCTAGCTAACCGGGTTAGCACTCTCACGTTAGCCGACCAGCAACTTACTGTTGGTCATCCTCCGGGAGTCCAGGGGCCACGGGTTCAGGGGTCTCCACCGGCAGGTCTTCGGGGAGAGGTTTGACCCGCGTCCCGCTGTTCTTGTTTTTCAGGATCCCTTTAATCGGCCGAGGAGCCGCCATCCCACCCGCTCTGCGCCCCGGGGCGGCGTAAAGTGGCCCGAATTCTTATCTAACCTGTTTGTAAAACCACGCCCCCTGTGCGACCCGTGTTGTCTTTCTATAACTCGGTTAGTAAAACGTAGGTTAAGTTTTAAAGATGCCCGCCTGCGTAACGCTGTGGTTTTCTAGAGAGCTGAGAGGAGGGCTGACATGCTGTTGTGCGCTGACAGGTCGGCGTGTCCGACTGCTCTCTCTCTCTCCCTCTCTCTCTCTCTCTCTCTCACTGACTGGCGGTAACGGTAGCGGCAGACTCCGCTTGCCTCGTATTATCGCGAGATGTCAACACCGTTTATATGGGCATGTAAAAGGCGCCATACTGGATGGGGCAACGAGAGCATCCAGGGAGAAGACAGTAGATATTTGATGACTCAGGTGCAGGGTTAATATAGTTTTGCATTTATATTCTTTTATGTTTTTATATAGCTTCATAGTTAGTAGTATAGTATAGTATAGTATAGTTCAATTTTGGTTTCAATTTCAGTTTAGTTTTAGATTCAGGATTCAAGATGTTTATTGTTACTCAGGCTATACAAGTACAATCGTGTGAAATATTTTGGCTGTGAGGCTCCATTACAGAAAAACAGTAAGTAAATATATATAAAAAGACATATAATATATATTTTTGAAAAATATGTAGGGGAGACTGGGACATCTTGTCAAACTTTTCACACTCTTTTACATATCTTGGGATCAATACATCATATTGTTAAAAAGTGCATACCAAATGAAAGAACAAAGTCTCAAGCATATATTTTGCATTAATTTCATTTTCATATCTGCCCCATGAGCAGGTAAATTGTCACACTGGGGTAAGACGTCACGCTGGATTTTGCAACAAATAAAACAAGAACCAATTCATTGTTGGGTTATTTTTTTACTTCAAATTCAAACAAACTTTCAAATAAAACATGTCAAGCATTCAAACAAATCTCAAACCAGGTCTCAAACCCTACTAGTCAGACTCGTCAGAATTGCAGTTCTGGCACACATAAACAGCCTTGCCAGGGGTGCATTCTTCATGAGCCCACTGTTTGCATTTCATGCACTAGGCCTCAGTATGACTCTTGCAAGAGGGACTTCCTTAACACACACACACGCATGCGGACATGCACACACAACACACACACACACACATGTCAGGAAGCAGCAGAGATTTTATGTGTATGTGTGTGTGTTATTTATTTAGTAGTCTTATGGCCTGAGGGAAAAACTGTTCCTCAGTCTGCTGGTGTGTGATTTGAGAGACCTGTACCTCCTACCTGAGGCCGGCAGGGAGAACAAGCTGCTCTGTGGATGCGATGGGTCCTCATTGGGTTTTCCCGGAGAGTCCCTCCTCTCTATCCGTGCGATGAACAAAGAAGCCCAGGGGCTTGATGGCGTGGTCCGGTACCTCAGCCAACAGCCAGGTCTCTGTGAGGTTGCAGTTGCAGTTCCTGATGTCCGGCTGGAAAGAGCTCGCACAGCTTGTTGTCCAGAGACTGCACGTTGGCCAGTAACATGCTGGGGAGTGGAGGGTCAGTGAGCATACCGCCTCAGCCGGACCAGGACCCGGGCTCACCTGCCTCTCTTCCTCCGCTGGGTCTTCCCCAGTTCGGGAAATTGTGAGAGAGGATCCGGAGTGAGAAGGTCTCGACTGTGGTGAGTGCTCACCTTTCTGATGTTTAATAGCGTTTCTCTATTATAGGTGATCCTGGTGGTCTCTTTGTTGTTGCTGCCGTCCATTGTGTTCGTCAACGCAGACTAGGAGGGCTGAAATCCTTAGTAAGAATACAAAACTACTTAAGTTAAAACTACGTAACGTAGTAATTTAAAGGCAGAATGAGTAGGATTTTCCTAAAAAACAATGTATAGACTCATACAAAAATAATCCCTCTCAATCATCACTTATGACCCAGTAGAAGTGTGTGTTGGTACAGAGACCCTGCCGTCTGCTTGTATTTTATTATTTTGCTGTTTCCAAATTCATTAGTTTTCCTGCAAATGAACAAAAAGACAAAAACTAAAAACAAAATTATGTATATTTTTATTTTATTTTTCATTTTAGTTAGTTGTAGACAAGATGGTTTCAGTTCAGTTTGTCTTTTCACAAAGTCTTGTTTTTATTTTTATTTCAGTTTTCATGACAATTCTTTTCAGTTTGTTTATATCTTGCTCAGGTGGAAATACATTTAATCTGTTTTACATACTCTTTATATTTTCAAATAGAAAAAAAAATCTACAAAAGGCTACAAGACTGTCTGACTTCAATTTATAATTTCAATGAATACATCTTGAATGAAAAACCAAAAAAGAAAGAAACGGTGAAGTCTGGATATAAGTTAACATATAACATATACTGTATATTGTACATTAAGAGGTATACAGGTATGTTGTTGTTCATTAATCACAGGAGGCGTTGCCAGGGATGTAAACTCTTTCTTCAGCAATGCTGTGTTTCACATGAATACAGTTATAGTTCCACTTCTCCTATTGTTGTTCACTGGAACATCTTGGGCTAAAGTTCCTTGCTAAAAGGCATAACTCATTCTCTACATTGTCTTTCCCTGCCCAGTACCAGTAACCTTTTCAATGCCATTAAAACGTACAGTCCAGCAGTATCTAATGCATCATTCAGAGCTCGCTGTCTTTTCCCAGTCATCAATACCTGAGATGCATAAATCTGCAGTTACAGTTTAGGCATTCAGCTGATGCTGTTATCAAAAGTGACATTGAGTGCAACAGCAGAATAAGCTTTACCTACTAAATCCCCATTAATACAAGGAATCAATGCTTGTAAAAATGTTTGTACAAATAATGTAACAAAATATTTCAGTGACCCTCGAATAATTATGCAAGTGAGAGAAGGGGAAACAAGAGCTGATGTAGAAAGAGAAGTAAAAATGAGTTGTTTTTACCGTTAGTCAAGGGGACATTAAGCAATTATATGGGTGATTGCATGGGTGAGGATGTGCTTTAGGAGAGAAAGGGGGGCCACATATATATTGTTGTATTCACCTGAACATTTCTCAATCCGGGCAAAACCGGTTTTGCCAACAGTTCATTGTTTAACATATATCAGTGTTTTTAATCCTGGATTAAAACCAAGGAGAAGTCATTTTAATTAATGGCAGGTCCTTAATTAGACCTCTGTCACGCAGCATTGCTTTTATGAATGAGAAGAAAATCCCATCATTTCCTGATTCAAGTCAGTAAAACAAGGAAAAATATATAGAAGAGAAAAGTTTCTGTTTATCTATCTATCATCTATCTATCTATCTATCTATCTATCTATCTATCTATCTATCTATCTATCTATCTATCTATCTATCTATCTATCTATCTATCTATCTATCTATCTATCTATCTATCTATCTATCTATCTATCTATCTACTATCTGTCTGTCTGTCTGTCTGTCTGTCTGTCTGTCTGTCTATCTATCTATCTGTCTGTCTGTCTATCTATCTATCCATCTATCTATCTATCTATCATCTATCTGTCTGTCTGTCCATCCGTCTGTCTGTCTGTCTGTCTGTCTGTCTGTCTATCTATCTATCCATCCATCTATCTATCTATCATCTATCTGTCTGTCTGTCTGTCCATCCATCCGTCTGTCTGTCTGTCTGTCTGTCTATCTATCTATCCATCCATCTATCTTCCATCTATCTTCTAAGTTCCGTTGCAGTCAGGCTGGTCAGTGTTAAATGACGGCTCTGGGTGGGACACACTAGTCCAGGACAGGCCAAGGATCTGTGGGCCTTCAGGCCATGTTCTGGACACTCTTCCTGGCCAGGGTCCGTGCTACACCCAGCTGCTGCAGCCAGGATCTCTCTGTGAAGGCACTTTAACAGAGGGAAAGATAGAAATATGTAGCATGTATGTAGTATTCAAAAGCAAAGTTATTAAGTGCTTCACATTCAGGAAAGTAAAAAGTAAATTATTTAAAAACATTGAATACATCAGTAAATAAAATTGAATGCTGACAAATATAAAATAATGGTACAAAACACAAAGGAAATATATTCACATTAATTTTGCCTAACTGATTTATTACATAAATTCCTTTTGTTGCGAATGCCTCACAACCAACTTAGTGCTGTTGAGCAAGGCACTTGTATTCTTCACAAATTCCAATGGCATCAGCTCTATGGCCGTAAACAAAATAAGATGGTGTTTTTAAAATCCACTATGATTTTCACTGACATTCCTCATTTGTTGTACAGGATATACTGTAGAATTCTTGAATGAGAATGTGACTGTGGTTTTCTTATGCACTGAACATGGGATACTCAAAGTGGACTGACCTGGCCATAGCCAGGCAGTATATGGCGTTTTCTCTGGGGGTGCGGCCACAGCGTCGAGAGAAGGACTCTAAAGAGGCAGTTAGAATGTGGGAGGAGTTAGGCGATGCGTAGATGAACAGCGGCCTGGGATTGGTGTCTCGGGAGATGGGCGGGAGCGGAACCCTGCTCCTCCATAGGCTGCTGTCATCATCCTTGATTTCGCCAGATAGGTCCTCCCCTCCACTCCTCCCCCCGTGCTGCCTTTGCTTTTGCATCTCTGTGGAGGCCCCGGTGTTGACAGAACGCAGGCCGGGCAGTTGTAGTGGCCCCCGAGATGCCAGTTTGCGGGGCGGATGTGATACCAGAGGGGAGTGGCTGGCGGAGGGCAAAGGACGCAAGGCTTTGGCTGGGAATCCTCTGCTTGCTTTGGTCTCACCTCTCCTGGGTTTGGAAGACATCTTTGGTTGGGTGAAGCCATCTACCAGCACCGTATCTCCGACCCTGGCTTTGAATGGGGCCCCTGTTCCCTGGCATCGTTTGGAGGCAGCCCGCTTCCTCCCCAGCCTCGCCCAGCTTTTTATCTGGAGGTAGATACGCATGGGCACAGACATATTTGGCAGGGAAACCACTGAGCACAGCTTGGTGGCTATGTAGCGCACGCAATCTCTGTGACCGTGCTTAATGGCAATCTGCAAAGGGTCACGACCTCCAGGGCTCCTACAGGCCAGGGTCAACTGGTTGTTGTTGATAAAGAGTTTGAGTATAAGGAGCTGGCCGCACTCTGCGGCTACGTGGATGGGACACTTCCTGGTATCTTGGTGGGCGGTTTGGTGACACCACTGGCGGTACGGGTGGACCCCCACAGGCTCCTCTGCACGTGTCCCCCGCCCCAGCAGCCAGCCGGCTAGGTCCAGGTGGCCTAGAAAGGCTGCAATGTAGAGCGCCACCCTTAGCTGAAACCTGGAACAGCAAGGGAAGATTTTAGAGTGTATTAAAGAGTAACAGCACCTCCAAGCTGATACTGATATTAAATATTAATTTCAGGGGCGGGGATGTTGCGAGTGGTTGCTTGGGATCAGACTGATCTGATCTGATCTTTATGTGGAAATGTGTCTGTGGACAAAAGTACTTGGACATGTAAGCATTTGGGACTAAACGACTATGGCAGAGTTCTACTAGCAGGGGCTCAATGTTGGCAGATTTATTATAGAAAATGCAGCATTGCAGGATATTAAAATGCAGATATGATCACATTTGTGCAGAAATGTTGAGATTCCATCCAAGGCTGAGATCTTTCATTGAAAATAAGCCATGTATTTCAGTTTTTCACTGAAATAACTTATTGCTTTAAGGTGCAATTATTTATTATTTATTATTTACTTGAAGTAACTGAAAGCTGTAATATGGCATTACTTAAAGTGAGTGTCTTTGAATGAACACGAATGTGCACTCACAAAACCATTATGTTAACCCTGAATGCTTATGCTTAATTGCTTAATGCTTAAATGTAATTTGTGTGTATGTATTTATATGTACTATATGATTGCATGTGAAATACATGAGGATAAGTTATACCATGAACTCATTCAAGAGTTTATTCCTGTGGTGTATTTCTGACCTCATTACAGGCTTCTCCTCTGATAGGTGGCTCTGGACTGTCAGTCTGTGACCCAGGAAGCAGCCCTGGACAAACTCCACCCACCCGTCCCACGTGTCCAGACGGAGAGTAGTGCCTGGGTTCATAAACAAAACTACTGTATTGATTTTAAAGGAATGCAACTCTATGATGTAGGATATATTCTTGGTAAAAAAAATAAACATTTTGACAGGTATGTATTTCATAATATGTAATGCAGAGACCACAGGAGAATATGATAATAATATGATGTCTTTCTTATTGTCAAACCTTTCTAGGACCAACCAAAACACTATGTCATTCGCTATAAAAAGACATTTTTGCACAACTAAACACATGTCAACCAAAGAGGAGAACAGACCCACTTCGATGTCGTAGTCGTGCAGTAGATTGCAGTCGTAGAGTTGCACTCCGACGGGTGTGCTCAGCCTGAAGGCGCTGACGGGGAGGCCACACTGGAGCGAGACCAGGGTTTTCAGTCTGGCCACCGACGTACTCAAGAGGAACACGCTTTCCATGATGGGTAAGGTCTCTCCCGTCGCGGCATTAAACACACGCATCACAGGTTTTTGTTTGTTCTGGAAAAAGGAGATATCGCGGAAGGGTGACCTAGTGATTAAAAAGGAGACTGTACGGTAACAGAAAAGTCACAAGGTCAATGTGTCCATGGACAGTGACGTGACCTTGAGCAGTGTCCTTGACATGGAACACTTCTCCCTCACTGTGAGTGTCACTGAGACTTCCTTATTTTGAATTCTTTATTTATTCTTTCAGTTCATTATTCTCTATTATCTATATTCTGTATTCAAGAATGACCTAATTAGTTTAGGATTTGCTGCCACCATGTGGTAAAGGTCACTGCAAGGCCAAGGTGTAGCTCGGGACTCCTGCTCTGTCTGCTCTGGTCATCTGTTAAAGGTCATAATAATCATCTGTAATATGTTGGAGTCAAATAAAATAAAAACTTCTCAGAAAGTATAAAACAGCCTTCCTCTCTCTCTCAGTTCACAGAGGTAGGAGAACTACCACAAGATAGCAGATTGAATAAGAAAGTGTCAAGTAAGAATGACATTAGACTACAAAAATAAAACAAACAGTAAACCTCCAAACATTTATAAATCTACAAATTATTTAACAGCCATTTCTTGAGATTTGATTTAAAACAGCTTGTTCCATTGACATGTGGCTGTATTTAAAAATGTATTTTTCCCAAAACATGTTTTAAATCTCATAGGAATAACATTTGTCAGACTGCATCTAGTGTTGTGGATGTGGTTGTTTGTAACTAGATTGAAATGACTGGATAGGGAGGGAGGTGCAGATTTGTACACAGTCTTGTGGGTAATACCCATCTTGATTTGCATCACTCCTTCATCCACGGGGAGAAGATTTACTTTTTAAATGAACTGCATCCAGATGTGTGCAGTTTTAAAACAACTCTTATTAGCTTGCCTGTAATTTGCTTTTAAGAGACTGTGAGGAGCTACTGTATCACAAGGTGGCAGCATAATCAAAGTGGCAACACGGCCATGATCCAGCTAGTGTTTTCAGGGTTGGTATAGCCAACAATCCCACTTTTCTTGCCAGGAATTTTGTTTTATTGGCAATGTTGTTAAGAGCTTTTAAAGCCATGTCTTCCCCTGATAAAAGATTATCCAGAACACATCCAAGGTAATTTATGGAAGATTTTAAAGAGATTGATGTCTGACTTGATGTCTCCCATGTTCTGACCCCATAAGAAGGTTGTTCTAGCATTGGGGAGGCAGGACAGTCAGGACCGGGTGGAATAGTGACCAGGATGACACAGAGGGACACACACATACACACACACACAGTCCTGTCAACCTTTACGCAAGGTTGCCTAGTGACACGCCTGGAATGTGTCCCAATGGTAAAACCGGGGTCTTTTTGTCTTTGATTGACAGTTACAGCATGTGTCGTCAACAGGGGCAAACTAAAGATCCCTGACAGTCATAAACCCATTCCTAACAAAGCCGCTTTCACGTGGGAACGCTGTGTTCCGTCTCAACACACTATCCTGACTTTCAAACACTGAGAATTCATCCCGCTATAACAAGGGTGTCTCTGATAACAAATTACCCCGAGATAGTATCGTGTCCAACTGACTTTTACGACGCACAACTATCTTGTATATGTGTCTAGTAAGATTGTAATTGTAGCGGCACTAGCATGAAAGGAGCAGTGTTCTTAAAGTGGATGAGCTCTGGGACCGGTGCTCTCATGGAAGATAGCAGCTGTTAGCTGGCATTGAAATGCTTAGTCTGCGAGTGCTAAAAAAAGACATATTGCATAAAAAGTGAAGTGTTGTAATATAAATAGACGGTAAGGTTGAACTAATAGAACAGGGACATGGGAGGTCTTCATCCGGGAGGCTCAGGTTAAAGACCCCCTGATGGCAAGCAATCACCCTGCTGAACTGTCATTGATCAACACACTGAATCCCTGTGATGAACCCCTGTCTGACTCTGACCTTTGACCTCCCTGTGGAGGGGGACGTGCAAAGATAATGTCCCCTTTGGGGGATCAGTACCAGACCATTTGAGTTATGTAATCATCTCACACACCAGAGTAATAATTGTCCTTGTTATAACGAAAGCAAAGAATAACTTTCCAAAATGAGATGTGCCACATTTGAAAAAGGTGTCACTTGTTTGTTTGCTTGTTTGTTTGTTTGTTTGTTTGTTTGTTTGTTTGTTTGTTTGTTTGTTTGTTTGTTTGTTTGTGATTGCTGGTACAAAAGTGTGGATCTGTAGATCAGTGAGTACAACAGAACACAGACACTGACAGATTTAGAGGTTCTAGAGTCTCTCCTGTAACCAGAGGGTCTGGGGTTTCATCACAGCAACCACTATGCATCCTGTTGAAGTGTCCTTAAGCAAGGCACTGAACCTTTACCTGTTTGTCAAGTCTCTCTGGATAAAAGCATCTGCTAAGTGACCAAAATTTAAAATGTAGAAGTAAAGGTCACTACTGAATATTATTATTAAGTTTTTTGCTATCGTGACCCTTTTACTTACAACATAACACCATCTCAGATCTTATTGTATGGTTTTCACTACTTCAATCCTCATGGTAACCTCTAGCACTGGTTGTCCCAGTAACCACTAGTGATGTCACTCCCTAATCCCAAATAGGGGATGTGATGAATACACAGTCCAGGTTGGTGGGTAATCTTTGACAGCTAGTAAGTAAGCATTTTGAAACATGAAAATAATGCACCAACATTAAATAGCATTTGAGTAAATTTGAACAAAAAAGCAATGGCTATCATCTTTAAAAGTAACTTACAGTACATCTTCTAAAGGTAACTTGCTTCTTTTAAAACAAAAGTCTATCTCTTAATTGTTTTATTGTTTTTATATACAATTAAACTTAACCTAAACCCAAACCCTTGTCTCCAATGAGCACCAAGCAATTTATAAAAAATGCTTTAAGCAAGGACACATTCTGGTATCCTCATTCAATTTGCATCATTTAAGTAGATTGAATTTCATGCAAATCCTGATATGGAAAATCTCTAAATCCTTGTGATGCCCAATACCTTGATCAGGCATCGGATGGCACTGCCAGGGGTGATGTCCACGTCACACAGAGCCCAGCTGTCCTGCAGGATTGCACCAGCGTAGCTCAACTCCAGGAAGTGCTGGACCTGCTTGTCATCTGACAGTTGCACATGAAAATAATCCTATAGAAGGGATGTGATTGGAAACTGAGAGAGCCGTAATGGTGGATATGACTGAGCCACATGCAAAGCAGTGCAATATCTCTTAGTTATACTGTGCAGGCAGATAGAAACAAATAGAGCTAGAGAGACTTCACTTGCCATAAAGAGAAATAGTTTAATGTCATGGCTGCTTCTAACACATAG
Organism: Polymixia japonica; assembly: GCA_900302305.1. NCBI lineage: Eukaryota > Metazoa > Chordata > Actinopteri > Polymixiiformes > Polymixiidae > Polymixia > Polymixia japonica. The sequence continues at coordinate 15,686 of OMKK01086829.1, forward strand.
TTATACACAAACACAGACGTACACGCATTCATGCACACATGCACACACAAAGGCTTCCACACGCTCAAATACACAATTTTCCTGCATCCAAAACAAACCAAAGACAAAATCCACTTTCTGCCTAGTAATCATTTCAAATTGCCATGGAGAATTAAAAAAAAAAATGGTCAAGGCAAAGAATCCTCCTTTGTCAAAACAAGTCAACAGTCCACAACAGTGTGGCCCTCGGCCCCCTTCTGCTTTTCTTTTATTACCTTGACCATCTGCTTGATGGCCCCCACGCTCTGATCCGGAGAGACGTCAAAGGGCTCCCAGGCATCCTCGAAGGAGATGAAGACCCTCATGGTCTGGACGCATCTGGCCCCTCTGCCGCTCCACGAG
>OMKK01086829.1:16086-26152 GCA_900302305.1 Polymixia japonica
GACCAGACAGAGGAGCGTGGGGGGGGCAGGGAGGGCGACAGGAGTCGGGGGTATCTCTGGGGGGAGTTCCAGGGAAGAGGACACTCCTCTGCAAAGGAGGAGGTGGGACCAAGTCACGTCAAGACCAAGACCAGATAAGGTATGATAAGATGAAACTTTGGAATCAAGTCTTGTCAAAATTGTTTAGAATGTGTTTTTAACAAAAGCTTTCTAAAAAAAAGAAAAAAAGAAAATGACTAAGTATGTGTTTTGACCAGGTGTAAACCGATATTATAAAAGTATGGGATTGACTTTCTCGCTCTGTCTCTCACTCTTGCTTTCTGTCTTTGTCTCGGACACCCGTACTGTGTACAACGTAGAAGACAAACTGAAATGTTTATTTCTTAGATGGCCATTATGATCTATGGGTTTATCTCTTTTGTAGTCCTGTATTGAAATTGAGAGAGGAATGTGACTGTTGCTGCTGCTGATGGAATCAATTGAACTGGCATCTGTACTCCTAGTTGCACTTGCTGTCTATACATTGGAACTGCCTCTTATCACAATGACAGTTGGATATAACCACACGTGTCTGTGCTCTCAGTCATAAAATTCAGGTTGTAAAATCAATATCTGAGGAAAACATTACCAAACTTTACTAGTGGAGCAGTGACATCTCTTTATCACCAAAGTAATTAGAGTAATTTGAATGAGCACAGCAGTGCAGGTTCACGTGGGTAAAATACTGGGTAGTAAAATAAGTCACAAACAAGGCAAAGCTAATTCTTGTCATAGGTTTGAAGTATGTGGTATTTGGTCAACATGTTCAAAGCATTTTACCATTAGTACATAAGTAGCCCATGCAGGAACTGAAACTAATCCTGGTATTTTCTAATTTACCCTCTGGACTCCACATTAGCCTCATGTTGCTTGAAAATAGTTGGGTGTGTCTGTAAAACAGGATTACCAGGAAAAAGAAAATCACAAAATAAATTTACTGAATGGAATCCCGTTAACAAGATACATATATTTTGTGACTGAACCAGTGCTGCAAAGATATGTACTTGAGTGTTTATATATTTGTAAGCTACAAACCTTGCCACTGGTCTTTTGTTTATTGTGTTGACGAAATGTCACTGTAGTTTAAGGTGCTATTTGATAGACTTTTACAGTTCTGCTATAAAGTTTTATAGTGGACTGCTAATTTGCATTTGACCTTTTAAAGTTTTTAGCTGTCCCAGGTATTGTGTGAGTCTTGGCTGGGAGCTAACAGTGACTTTAGTTTCTCAAGGTCCTTTATCTGTTTACTCTTCAAACCCCTGTGAGTTTTGCTCATTTCAGTTCTTTGAGATTTCTACTTTGTGTTTTCTGAATGTAAAAATGAGAATGCAAAATATATTGAGTAAAATTGGAACGCTATCATTAAATGTCAATCTGTTACATGCCACAGTTTGTGTGCGCAGCATATAAAGAAAGCATCTACAGGAACTCCAGCAACTAATATTGCCTACACACAGTTTCAATTGGTAATTGAAGGCTACCATGGATTCTTTTAATTATTAGCTTATCTCTGTCCAAACATGGTTCTCTAGAGGGCACTAGAGATTAAAAAGTGTCACTGTTATCAACACCTTTTAAGACGACATCTTTAATCGGCTGATTAATCTAGTTAACTGCCTTTTCTTTTATTTACGATATAGCAAATTTCCTGTGCTGCTTCAGTGTTCTACCAAAGTAGTAGTAACCTAAACAGCGCTACAAGGCAGCAGTAGTAACCCATGTGGGTTAAGATACACTGAACTGTTCAGGGACTTCGACTGTAAACGGCAGTAAAAAGGTTGTTTGCATGGATCACGTGGATATGTTTACGTCCGCGGCGACTTCCGGGAACACGATGATCGACCGACGATCCGTCCAATCGGAAACAAAACACTCGACGAGGGCGGTGTCGCAGACGGCGGAAGTTGTGTACCGTCACATGAAAAAGCTAGGCGAAAGGATTAATGTTGACATTCTGGCGCACTGACCTGGCCACCTAAACGGAATGAATGTATCACCAAAAAGGTCGCCAACAGTGTACACGTTAACCTTTAGCGCACATGGTGAAAGACTGTGATGTCCACGTCGTTAGCTAATTCTCCAGACGAGACGACACTTGTGACAGATTTGGAGGTAAGGATCTACGAGGAACCAGCTAGTTAGCTTAGCATCATGCTAAAGGTGTGTAGTGAATGTGGTGTCCATAACAGTATGGCCTAGGTCCCCACAGCTCCCACATACTCTCCTTATTGATACCAGTTGTGTTGTTGTAAATACTGTGTTGATTTGTAGGCACCGGCTTGTTTGTCACTTAACGTTAATTATGGTCAGAGTGCGATTTTTGCTGATTCAATGCAACTGAGTGTAATGTAGTTTATCTTTTCGTATTGTTATCGTATTGCTATTGCTGGTGTTATTGTCTTATTGTATTGCTGTTATTGTTGTATTGCTATTGTTATTGTTTTATTATGTTATTGTATTGCTGTCTTGACCAAAATGCAGTGGATTAGACAACAACGAAGACATGGTATTCATTTCCTGTTCTAGTTAGTTAACTCACTGTTAAATCATACTGGAGTTTACAACGTGTTAATCATGCCAGTAGCTGGTAGTCACGGGATAATTATTCTGAGCTTTTCTTTGCAGCTAACATGAACTAACATTTCACTTCCTCTTTAGGGAAGACATTTCTGATGAGGATATTATGAAGAAGCCCATTTTCCCCCCCATTCTCCCCAGTTGCAATCGGATAGCCAGGGCTGAGCTAGTCAGTAGTATATCATCTACCTTACTAAAGAGTTATGGTACATGATGCTGACTGTCTATGTTTTGTTGGGTATGGAAATAATGCAAATTTCCATTTCCAGTGCATTTTCAGTCATTGTGACACCAGCAATTAAACTGGACTGGGTATGTCTTGAAGACATCACGATTGCTATCATTCAGTTGATGGGTATACACACTGACTCCTAACCCTCTGATGGTTTTATAACTAATAGGCTGGTTCCACGCACATGAAGCCGACAGACATGGACAATAAATTAGCCTGGTCCTCTGGTGAATGTAGTTTGCAATTCAGAGCTATTTTTTGATCTGACTAGGATTTAGGCTACGCCCTTTAAAGCACATGCTATCTTAGAAGTGCTCAGTCTCTCAAGGCGTGTATTGCGGGATACAGCTGCAGTAGCATTAGTAGGACAGTAGTGATGGAGAGTTATGTAACCTAGCCTAGCTCTCTTTTAGGCAGATGTGAGGTGTCTTTCAGAGAGAGAGAGAGAGTGCACAGAAGACTATCAGGGTTCTTTCAACTTGCACAGATATGAAAGTTTCTATGAATACTATTGGAGAACCTAAAGCGCTTAAAGTACTTAAAGCATTGATATCAAAACAGGAAGTTAGCACTAGGTGCTAAATTGATGCTTAGCGTCAAATCCCTTTTTCAAGTTTCCTTTTCTGTTCCAAGAATCATTTTAGCTGGTAAAATAGTGGAACTGACTTCTACATGTTTGAGAATCCACCGGCCAGTGGAAAAAGGAGAATTTGCTGACCTGAGTGAAATTTGTACATGTGACGCATTATGGATGGTTGCTAATGTGGAACTTAAAGTAATTGACAGTCACATTAGGATGGGAAATCAACTCTAATCACCAGTCAAGCGCTGGTGAGTTTGACTACGCCACCAGCTACTTTAGCAGGAAACCAAGCATCTTTCAGGGGGCCTAGAATTATATTTGAATGGTAAAATAGTGTGTAGTCGATTTTGTAATCAATCAGCTATTGTGGCCGGTGGACATAGTCTGTTTTCTTGCCCTGGCTGGTGGTGACGGGATGAATTTGGCCTGATAATGATGCAGATGTGGCTCCATACCGCAGATAGAATTATCTGGATTTATGAGATGCTTTATCTGAAACCGCGATTCACTTTCTGAGCTTCGCAGTCATTAAAAATGACCTTGAAAAAGATTGATGATCTTCATTTATTACTTGTTTGGCATAGACACTGTGCCCAGCTCCAGCTCAAGTCATTGTCTATCTCTCTCTCTTTCTCTCTCATAGACACACACACACACACACACACACACACACAATCACATGGCTTACATAGAGATCCAGTCTTTTTCTTATGCAAGAGATGAGGGGGGCATTCGAATTCAAAGCAGATGTGTAGATCTGCAGAACTAGGTCACCCTGTCTTATTCTCTGCTCACAGCCACAACATGCGTATCGAGCAGTAAAGTACTTAAATGAAATATTTAGAGCAAAAGTCTTTTTTTGATTCCAAACAAGAGCGTTGTATTGACCTGTTGGACAGATACAGTGCATAGATAATAGTGGCCTAGTACATAAACAGAGGCATTACACTGTCTGATTTTGTTTTTCTGATTTCTACCTTTTGTTGTCAGAATAATGCTGTCTTTGTCCAGTAAGGCGAGGCTGTTTCAACTGTATTGCCGCAATCCATAATGGAATTGCTGGCTTAATAAGATTTGGACTCAGCTATCTCAGGTCTGCCTCAATATGACTTGCGTAAGACTGGATTGAAGCCTAGAACATCAGAGTTGCAGAGCCTATAGCCTGTTGACCAATAAACAGTGTACCGCATCTGGAAACTTCCTGCTAACACACCCGATAAACAAACAACCTAATCTCAACCTAAAATGCTACTTCCTCACCCTGTGGCCTGACCTACAGCCATTCTTGCCTATGGGTCCTTGATTCTCCTGACTGCATCACATGCTCCTCTCGCATCTTAAGGCCTTTGTATGTCGGTAGCCTTTAACATGGCGTGACTTCATGCCCGCCGCCAACGCTTGTTAAGGAGCGGTGCGTTTACGTCCAGGCTAACCGCGTGCAGCCAGACACACCTCACGATGGACCGAGGTAGTGGCTTAATGAGAAATACTAGTCAGATGACAACCCCCATCACACACCCCCAACAACTCGTTCTGGGGGAGTGAGCTTTCTACTGCCTTCCTCTGTTGTTAGAGGGGAGGCACTGGATCTAAGACTGTATATGAATCTAAGATTAATATAAACTGGATCTAAGACTGTATATGAATCTAAGATTAATATAAACTGGATCTAAAGACTGTATATGAATTAAGATGACTATATATGAATTTAAGATGACTATATATGAATCTAAGATGACTAAATTGAATCTAAAATGACTATATATGAATTTAAGATGACTATATATGAATTTAAGATGACTATATATGAATCTAAGATGACTAAATTGAATCTAAAATGACTATATATGAATTTAAGATGACTATATATGAATTTAAGATGACTATATATGAATCGCTGAACTGTCTTCAAATCCACATTACATTTACATTCTGGCATTTAGTTGACACTCTTATCCAGAGTGACTTACAGTATGTTCAAACAGAGTAGCCAGGCATATGTATTTCAACCACATAAAACTGTAGTGTGGTTTGATTTGCCTATGAACTACAACTACATCAGGTCTTTGACCACTATCAAGTTATAAAGAGAGCCCGCATAACCTCCAAAATGGGGCCTGTGAACAATGAACAGGGAAAGGAGTGGGCAGGTGTAGAACAGAGTGGATTGTATCTCTGAGGCATCTCTCCAGACACACCGTGTATCCTGTCTGACTCCAGATCAGTTTTCACCAAGGTCTGCAGACGGAAACGTTGACACATTCTGACAAATGCAACTGAATTAACAGTACCTCTCCCTCCCTCTGTGACCTTTCACCTCTCTCCTCCGTTGTCATTGCCAGCAGCTAGGCAGCTTGTTTAGGGAGGTTGTATAGGTTGTATAGGACTCAAAGGGCTGCATTAACATTAAAGGATCATTGTTTATTTTGCAGGTGTTGCTGAATTCTCTCATACACAGTTATTTCTACGATTCAAGCACCTTGGCAGAGCAGTGAGGTTGTGACAGACTTTCTTTTGTACATTGGCCTGCATATAGAGTGTTAAGAAATACTAATGGTTTAAAGGCAAAGGTACAGTACACTCAGTGCTCACAGCGCACCAGACAGAAATCAGCTTAATCCATCTGCTATCCTGAGAACCGTAAACAATTAGACCAACCCGACTATCTGAACATGAGCTAAACACAGTGACACAACACGGAGGATCTGCCCTTTTAAATATAAAACCTACATGTGGATGTGTGTGTCTGTGTATGACAACTATATGTGTTTTGTACATTTATTTTTTGTTTTTTTATTGTGTGTTTGTTTATGCACTGAGGGTGAAGCATTTTGTTTTACACGTGCTGTATTTAAATAGATTTTTGAGGTACTTGTGCTTTCAAATTCAAATTAAAGGCAAATTAGCTCTTTGCGACATGGTGACTATATAAACTATAAGAGACCTCCCACTCGAATGCTATTCTATACGGGCAACTCTCCTTTCACTGAAGAGAAGGATTTACATTTACACTGTACATCACATTCATGTGTCGACCTGTCTCTTCCAGGTGTGACAGCCTCAGGCGGTGTACAGGACTCTCTGCAGACAGGTGTGTGTGTGCGTGCGTGTGTGTGCGCACGCGTGTGTGCGTGTGTGTGTGTGTGTGTGTGTGTTGCGTAGCGGCTGAGCGCCGTAGCGTGATGCCAAGATGCTGCTGTCCCTTGGCATGCTGATGCTGTCGGCCACGCAGATCTACACCATCTTCACTGTGCAGCTCTTCGCCTTCCTCAACCTGCTGCCCGTGGAGGCCGACATCGCCGCCGTGAGTAACGAACGCTGACACGCGTGTGGGTTTGTGTGTCGATAGACGAGAGCACGCACATTCTATAGACGCACGCAAGAACATACACACGCCGCTGTACACAAACGGCAAACACACGCACATACCACTCGCAGCGCCGTCTTAAGGTTTAGGGATAGCCTTCGTTATAGCTATGTTTTGTATGAGCATTATTACCGGATATTTTGACTGGCAAGTTTTTAATTTATCGTTTTTTTATCAATTTTGCCACGCAAAAAACTGGTAATTACCGGCTAACAGAAACCCTGACCCACACATATATATATACACAGCAAGGTATAATCACACACACACACATGCTGTTCATACCCACACATATATATACACAGCAAGGTATAATCACACACACACACACATGCTGTTCATACCCACATATATATATATACAGCAAGGTATAATCACACACACACACACACACGCTGTTCATACCCACATATATATATATACAGCAAGGTATAATCACACACACACACACACACATGCTGTTCATACCCACATATATATATACACAGCAAGGTATAATCACACACACACACACACATGCTGTTCATACCCACATATATATACACAGCAAGGTATAATCACACACACACACAAACGCACGCACACACAGGAAAAAGATTTTTTGTCCATCGACCACTGTGGCTGGTGTGTCTCAAAGTTCACTCTGTTACCTGCCAAAGTGGCTGGTAAACCACACAACCAGCCAAACCTGAACAATGAACAAAGAAAAGAGTGGGAATGTGTAGAACGGAGTGGATTGTATTTCTGAGATCTCTCTTTAGACGTTCGGTGTACAATGTATCCTGTATGTCGTCATATAAATCTCTGCAAAAAACTCTAGTTTGGTTTGATTTGCCCATGTACTATATTTCCAGAAAATAATGTTTATGTGAGGGGTGAATGGAGGTTGTTTACTATAGCTTTTACTGTGTTGTTAATTGTGTTTTCAGTGTGTTGTTGCTATGACGATGACTTTCCTTTTGACTTTCCTTATGGCTACCTATCTATCCATCTAAATCCATCTATCTTGAGTCAGTTACAGCCAACCAGACTGATCAAAAACAAAACATTAAAAGTAATACATCTTTATTTTCCTGTTCTTTCAGTACTCGTTTGACAACAAAACAGGGAACTTTGACGACCTTCCTGCTCGGTTTGGTTATCGGCTGCCCAGTGATGGACTGAAGGTGAGTGTTGACTGGCTGGCACAAAGCTGAACGGGTCTTTACAAGTCTTTACAAACCATTACGGAGGTTCTGTGATATCTAGTTTAACCATTCACTGACATGTGTCCACTTACAGGCACATTGGGTTAACCATGACAACATGATAAGGAGTGAACTCTCCCCTTCTGTTTTGCCTTTTTTGAGGACCCCTAAATACCTATTTTACTCTGAAACCCCCTCAACCGCAGGGTTAGCGTAGCCTAGCGTTAGCTTGCTATTAGCACACAGTGAGCGCCTCTGCGCTGGGGTATCTGACCACCGAGGCTTTGTGATGAAGTCACGGCCTTGTCAGATTCCTGTCATGCCCACCACTCCCCTTGTTGACCCACACAGCTGACTCACAGCGGGATGATTCATGTCTGCTTGTCTAAGCCGCCCATTGTGATCCTCTCCCCGGTTAAGAGCCTGCTTGTTGTTCTACAAAGGCTTTGGCACATGCAAGATCGCTGCTTGCATAATTTGTGTGTATTTGTTGTTTTGTGTGTGTTGTGAGGCCTAGTTTTGGACACCCGCAAGAGCTGTGATTGGTACAAGTTAACATATGCCAACACGTCCATCCAAAGTGCCTTGCTAATAGTATTTTAGTACCATGAGGGCAGGCATTTTCTAACAACAGGTGTGTCATGCTCTGCTCTCTGGGCTTTGTTGCTACCATCAGAATATTACTGTCAGAATTACTAGCAGTTACTGCTAACTTGTTATGCTCTCTATAGTATATGACTATAGTTAGTCATATAGTCATTGGATTAGTCTTATTCAAAGAAGACAGTGAGGCTAGATTTCAGAGCATCCAGACCATTCACACAGTTGTGACTTCTTTTCATTATTATTACACATTATTTTTGATAATTATTTTAATTTGTTATTTTGGACATAACACACCTGTTCTTTTACTGCTCTTCTACTGGTCCTGTTTTTGTGGCCCTTTTGTAATAATTTAAGGCTGTTTTTGTTTTTGTTTTTGCATACCTAACCACTTCTACGATTCATGCTGGAGTAGAATAGTAGTACCATTAATACCAGTAGTACCTCTAACCGCTGCTAAAGAAGCTTCCTTTTACAGAAACTCTGGCCAGTGATTGCAAGAGGTTAATAGGGGCGTGTCAGCATGCTGTGTTTCTGTGTGGTAGCAGGTAGGGTGTTCAGATTACACTGTAAACCAGAGGGAAGAAAGATCCTCAAGAATACGGCAATAACGTTACTATACTTCCGTGCGTTGCCGTCCCGCGTAGCCCAGTGACAGGCCTCTGTTGTAACCCAACAGGTTGGACCAGTTAGCAGTAAGGCCAGCTGAGACCTGAGGGCCAGTACGGTTTAGTCTCTCAGAACTAGAATGTCGTTATTCACTCAATACAATGAAATGTACAGGAATTTGTGTTGGTGGCATCGGTACAGAAACATATCAAGTACATAGTGATATATTTAGGTTATTATTTTGCGTCAAATTAGCCATAATAGTAGCCATGTAATAAGCGGTCCTGCATCGCCCTATCGGGTTTATTTTGCAACAATGACCGGCTCGCTGTACATTATCTCTTATATATATATATATATCCTTTTCAAATGAAACTATATGTTCAGCAGTCTATCACATCAGTCACCTTCAGGCAGCAGGACGTCTGTGGTACTGCAACCATCGTTACTGACACCTGCTGTGTTGGACAAAATGTTCCCTGTGTGTGTGTGTGTGTGTGTGTGCGTGTGTGCTCGTGTGCTTGGCGTATATAAGACTCCGTCTTATGAAAACTGAGTGATGGCTCAGTTTTCATAATACACACACGTGTCAAACACACCAACACGCGCTCATGTACATGCACGACACACAGAAACACAGAACACACACACGCTCACACACATGTACGCACACATACATATACAAACACACAAGTGTGCACACAAACACACAGGGAGGCACAAAACACACACGCGAGCGTGCACACACACACACACACGTGTCATGTTGTGTTTTTTTGAGTTGAGCTTTTACCAGAATAGGTCCCAACATATAATCCTAGCTGCTGTTTGAAGCGGCTCCCTGCCAGGGCAGCCCAGACACACAGGCG
>OMKK01086830.1:0-31104 GCA_900302305.1 Polymixia japonica
CTATAACTTTACTTAACTTCAGCATTTACTTACCAGAAATAAAGGCTGTGGCTAACGTTAGCTAGATTGTGCCAGTGACTGGGTAATAATAATAGTTATAATAATAATAATTCATGTTAGGATGATTTGACAACGCATAATACAATCATTGTGTTACATACAAATATATGAGCCCACCAATTTCACCTAAGTTATAAACAGCGATTGCTCCAGTTTCCATTGTAAATGCTGTCAGTTTCTGGAAAACAGTTGGTCTCAGTGAAATGATTGGTGAGACTGACGTCAGACGAGACAGTAAAAACGGCCGCCACAAGTTGGAAATTAAACCATAATTTAAAATGGGTGTATTTCTGTTACTTCTGTGTGGTGACATACTGGCATAAATAACGCGAGTCACACGGGCTACAGAACGTTCAGGGACAGTCTGTTAATCAAGCTGTTGTCTGTTGATATTACAGACCCTTGACTGTGCAAAAACAACATATTACAGTATAATTATGGAGGACATGGAGGAAAGGTGGAGGACAACAGAAATAACAGTTTTGTTTGCCTAGAGAGAAACAGTGAGTTTCACCAGGTCCTGAGGTGGCTCACACATAACCCCTGTGTGGTGTGTGTGTGTATGTGTGTGTGTGTGTTTGTTTGTGTGGTCTGTCTGTGTGGTGTGTGTGTGTATGTGTGTGTGTGTGTGTGTGTGTGTGTGTGTGTGTGTGTGCCTGTGTGTGTGTGTGTCTGTCAATGCACGTGTCTCAGTGATGACAGTGGTTGGTCACCCATAGGGCTTGTGTTTCTACTCTGAACAGGGAAGAGGCAATTTATTTGCTCAAGGCTACACTGTGTCCAATCAGCACCAAGCACCCCAGGGTGACACCATCCTGGTCATCTCTTCTTCAGGAAATGATGCAAGCTCTACCGAATTATATAGAGTGCGAGACCAATAAAGTGGGGCCTATTCTTGTCACAGCATCAGATAAGGATCGGCTGCTGGATGCATTGCAGCAATTACTGCAGGCCTGTGCTCCTCTGCTTTGGAATCAGGAAATGATCATCTGCGAAGCACAGCGGAGCGCTATCGCCTCCAGCACAATTACTCAACATGTCCACTTGGCTATGTCAACTGTGCATGAAGGGGGAAAGAACGAGATACAAAGACAGAGAGAGAGAGAAAGAGGATGAAAGCAAGAGGGGGAGGAGACGTGATCAAAAGAATGATAGAAAGAATGAAAAAGAAAATAGTCCCAGTGCATCTGTATTAATACAAGTGCCTTTAAAGAACAATAGCTCAGTCATGTGTACTGTACAATAGTTCATTGTGCAATTGTGATACCCATGAAAGCTTATACACCGAACAATATGGAAGGGGGTGTACTGTAGACAAACATGTAGGACTAATGGGATTAATTGCCGTTATTGTTTTACATACTAAATACTGGTACATATTTTCTACAGATAGAAATTAAGGATTGTGTATCATTAGAAAAGAAGTCTGGCAAACATTGTTTATTTGTTAGCAAGAACATAGCTCGACAGCTGATGCACTCATATCAGATTATTGCCTCCTCAACAATCACACAGACAGTCTTTATGAGAAACTTAGCCATAGGTATTGTAAAATCACTGTGCTCATAAGAGCTTTTTATAGTTTAGTCTTAAAAAGGCATCTGGGGTAACAAACCGCAACTCACAATCAGATCTTTCTACTGGCGAGGATAAACGGATGTGTGTACAGCATGTACTGTATGTATGTATTGTTGGCAATTGTTTTTCCTTGAGCCAAACCGAGCCAAACAGCGAGCAAGGTCCTGCACTGTAGCCTATAATTGGTACACTGCTTTGAGGAAAGACACTGATTTAGAAGATGGTCCGGGGGTTTGGGAGGAAGGATGCGTCTTGCAGTGTGTTAACCTATTTTATGAAACATGAACATAGAAATCCTGGTAAAGGAAGACAAAAGAGCGAATGAGGGGTACGTACTGTAAGTGACCGTGGAAAGACTTAAAGATTATTAGGTGTGAAAAGCACACAACTATATATAATTAGATGAGGAATGAATGATGTTATAAACTATGGATGTAAAAAATCAGATGGAAAGAGGAAAATGCAACCTTTTGTTGCTACAAAAACAGAAGGCATAACTACCGAGGAGCCGGAATAAACACAAGGTATAACTACAGAGGAGCTGGAATAAACAGAAGGCATAACTACAGAGGAGCTGGAATAAACAGAAGGCATAACTACAGAGGAGCTGGAATAAACAGAAGGTATAACTACAGAGGAGCCGGAATAAACAGAAGGCATAACTACAGAGGAGCTGGAATAAACAGAAGGTATAACTACAGAGGAGCTGGAATAAACAGAAGGTATAACTACCGAGGAGCTGGAATAAACAGAAGGTATAACTACAGAGGAGCCGGAATAAACAGAAGGTATAACTACAGAGGAGCTGGAATAAACAGAAGGTATAACTACAGAGGAGCTGGAATAAACAGAAGGTAGAATTACAAAGGAGCTGAAATAAACAGAAGGTATAACTACAGAGGAGCTGGAATAAACAGAAGGTATAACTATCGAGGATCTAGAATAATGAGGTTTTTATGTAACACTGGAGACAGAATGGCAAACGTCCCACAGTCCACCCTCCTTCCTGCTTCCCATTGGTTTGAGCCAATATGACCTCATCTCCCACTGGAAGGGTAGGAACAGTGTTTCTGACAGGTTGACATCCTCCCTGTTCGAGGGGGTTGGTGGGAACGCAAAGGGGGGCTCAGTCGGAGAAGGTCCTAGGTCAATGACTGTATTAGACACACTGATTGATCCTGTGGAGAAAGGTGCCATCCCAGCTAATTAATGAGTGGGAGAGACGGCTGTGCAAGATGGCCCTCTCTCACTGACCCGGAAAAGAATACATGAGGGGAGAATTATACCGTAGCTGGATATTAGGTGGAGGAGAGAAAATAATTGGTTTATGCCAAATATGGTACGTCGGAAAAGCACGGTATCGTATTACAGTGGCTTAACACACAAGTTTGGAAATAGATGTGACTAGTGATGGAGGCAGGGCTCAGGAATACATTGTTCACTAAAAGCACTGTCATGTGAATGTGACCCATTTGATAAAGACGACTCAACATTGGCTGTTCAACCTGGCAACCAATGGTCAGCAAAACCTGCCACCCAGGGGTGCCCCCCTTAAAGTCTGACACGGTGAACGACAACATCCGGCCATTTCAGTGACTTGAATAAGAGCATGCCAACATTTACTGAGGAACTGATATTGCTGGTCCAATAATATTCATGTCCAATTCACTCATGCATCTGTAAATGCCTGGATTCTTTTAAAATGCGTATAGATACTATATTACAATCCTAAGTAGTCTTCACCAAGGCTATAACACATTTTCTGTTAAGATTTCATGAAGCAGAGTCTCTTGAGGGTTGCAATATCCTCGAAACTTTTCACTTTTCAAATCTGCTCCACATCTTGTAAGTGAGAACGTCTGGGCTGAGTATGTTTGTTTGACAGGGGCAATCTGGCTGCGTGTGGGCACTGATGGCATTTGTGTGTACATTTTCAGGATGTGTTAGGGAAACCTAGCAGAAAGATGTTCTGGTTCAGGCAGAAATGGAGCTTTCTTAAGGTTTCAGGGGAGACGGATAAACGATTCGACAGGGAAGAAGTGCGTGGGGAAGTTTTGCAGACATTACAATCCATCTTCTCTATGTAACTGTATACTTAATTCTTATGGAGCTTAAAACATCTGTGATGAATCTGTCCATGTGCTGCTATCTTTTGTACCTCAGGTGAAGAATGAATCTGTTTAATAAAGCCAAAATGACAGAAACAACATATCAATGCTTTTTATAGTTTACCAAGGTTACAACGGCAAATGTTATAAGATGAAACATCTCTAATGGATACTGCTCCCAGCTCATTGCTTTTTAAAAGCATTTCCAAGGGCTGGAACTAGAAGGGCACAAGGGGTGTTTGGGGAGAAGACTGCATGCAATATAGATCAAGTAAAAGCTTTTTGATAATATATATCTAGTACAACAAATAGCATTATATTTTTAACCAAACTGAATTAAAGTGGCAATCTCGAAGATCTCCCGTTTCTTTGGCGGAACCTATGGCGAAAAGCGGTAACTGCAGGTGTGTAATTGGACCTCGCTTAAAAGGGAAAATGCGTCATTAACGCTAATTTGAATGCGTGGCGGGAAAGTCGTCATAGACACCCGATTGTTAATACTTATAATCCTGCAAATGCAAGGGCTTTCATCAGTGGACCATAGTGTTCACCATTGTGTTACCTCATCCGGCGATAGATAGTAATTTAACAGACATTTATTTAAATGAAAATCTTCTGAGATCTTCGAGACTGCCACTTTAAGGAATATAAATAATTTCATCTGAACTTGGGCTTTAAAAACGGGCTTCAGTCGTTAAGGTATAAGATGCTCAAGTCAGTAAATTTCTTTGTGTTTCTACCCTCTATTGGACAGTTGGAAGGTGACATGGTTATGATATCCTGCAGGGACACTCTCTCATTAATACCTCTGGTGGGACCTTACAGATAACCTCACATTGCAATTAATCAAGTCAGCCTTAATTATCTCACAGTGAAAGCCAACTCAACCCTCGAGCTGCACTTAACAGAAGCAGAGCAAAATAAATTCTAGATCCACAATGAAAAAGAAAATGAACTGCGAGTGAAAAAATATTTAGAAAAATGCTAAAAGATGAAAAGCTCTGTCTCTCTCTCTCTCTCTCTCTCTCTCTCTCTCTCTCTCCTTTCCTCTCCTCCTACCTAGTTGGCTGTCCTGTTTGCTGACAGGAGTGAAAGATCCCTGCCGGAGCAGACGGCTGTGAAGCCTCATCAGACTTCCAGCGAGCCCTGTGGCCCTGGATGGCGCCACAGCTGGGCGGAGGGGCATGATCACTCACTCACAGACAGGATTAACCCCCCCCAACTACATCTGTCTCTCCTGTCCC
Source organism: Polymixia japonica (assembly GCA_900302305.1). Lineage (NCBI taxonomy): Eukaryota > Metazoa > Chordata > Actinopteri > Polymixiiformes > Polymixiidae > Polymixia > Polymixia japonica. The sequence continues at coordinate 4,991 of OMKK01086830.1, forward strand.
ATTTCTAATCTGTGTCTCCTGGCCTCTGTCTGTCTCCTTCTGTCAGCTTGGCTCTATCCCACGCTGCTCGGGTCCGTGTCACAGCGGTTTCGAGGCTAGACAATGCAGACAGTAGCCCAGGTTCTCAGGAGTGTGATTCACTCAGCAGGCTATCACGGTAGGGAAGGGGCTGTATCTGTATACAGTGGTTGTATTGCAAGCGCAAGTTGGACTATTGTGGCGGCCCGAAACCACGAGCCCAGATTCTAAGCAAAACTTGTAATGATTTTTAAATGTAAACGGACAAAAACGGGTAAATTATGCACCAAGTGGCACCAGGGCAACGCAGTGAGGAAATGGTAGCTTTTAGACATCAAATGAATTAGAATAAGCTTCAAGAAACCGCACACTGCATATTTCATATCACTTCCCTTCCATAAATTATAGAGCTGTATAATTATTCTCGTGAAATATACTACATGATCAAAAGTTCTGTTCTGTCAGAAAGTGAGAGGAATAGAATATTATTATTGAAGCGACCGTACAGCAACAATGCATTTAATATTATAACTGGCAAGACTGTAATCACGCTCTTGTTATCTGTACTGTCCATAATTCCCACAGTTACTTGTTGCCAGTGTTTCATACTTGTTAACCGAGAAAAGAACAGAATTCAGTAATCTGTCTGCACTAAACATAAAGCAGGACTGAATAACAGTCAGAAGTGGTTTAAGCCAAGAGCCATTCTTTTCTGTTTTTCCATTGAATATCTCATAATCAGATTTCACATAGATTTTGGCTCTGTTGACCTATTTGGATTTTTCCTTTATACTGTTTGGTGTCGGATAAAGCTCTTTGACAAATGATGTGAAGAGACAAAATTAGGCTTTCAACATGACTTCTTCAGGGTTAGCGTTACTACATGTTACAGTATTCACTTTGATTAAGGGCTGTGCAACTAAACTTGACTTGACTTCAGCGGACGTGTTCAAAGCTTAATCGGGGAGTGAGGGAGAGAGAGAGAGAGAGAGCGAAAGAGAGACAGTACAGTTCATTAGCTCAGTCACTTAACTTGCAGTGCTGAGGTGGCACTGCCACACTGACATCTGGAACAACCAGTCCCACAATGCACCGGGGCCGTCCTCTCTGACGCACTAGTGGAACCAGCCTGTGCTGTGCGGGGGTCCCAACGGACAGTGGAGTGACACGCTGAGCTGCTTTGATAGACAGCTATTTGTGGTGTCTCACAAGCAAAGCGAGGTGAGAAGGGATGGGAAAGATGAAAAGAAAACTGACAAAACACTACATCAAAGTAAGCTAGCAGAGCAGTTACTTTAGCGTGACCTACCGGTATACTCTCTCACACAGGCACAATGCTGCATCGCATCCCCCGACATCACAGGGCTTGTTATTTTGCACTTAGGTATAAATATGCTGAAGTAATATGATTTCTGTTTCAGGTAGGTTGATAGTTGCACAGGGTGTAATAATGTGATGGGTCATGTTTCCAGCTCTTTTGGTTCTGAGGTAATGATCAACCTTAAACAAACAGGGCAACAATACAATCTAAACACTTGGACTGTGCTGTCATGTTTAATACCTGTACTTGGGACATTTGACTTGACATCACCATATAATTTCACATGGTTTTGTGACAGAGATGCTGTCAGCGAATGCTGTCAGATAATTGACTGATTTAATTATTTGTTATACTTTTTTTCTGGGGAGAGAGTGATCAAATACAGAGAAAAATGACCACATACCTATGGAAATAATTTCATTTCAAGCAAGCAGCAATCCAGAACCATATTCCTCCACTCAGCGGGCAGTAGGAAAGTCTATTCTGTAAGGAAATTGCTCCACTGTTACCAGATAAGCAACATCAAATTATTCTGATTCATAAAAAAATCCATACGGCGGTTCAAATGATGTTTGTCAACAATTGAAAGAAAATACTATTTCTCAGTTTTCATCTATCTGAATAAGCAAATTATGATGCATCAAATTGGAAAAATTGAATCGAAATGGCACATTTTTATAAAAATGTCCTCAATTTCACAACGTTTTTATCCTTGCTTGAGGCAGAAAAGTGTTTTGTCAATAAAGAAATAATGCAAGAAATAGCAATGGACACATATTTGTCGGATAAATAATGATGTATGATGGGTATGATCAACACATCGAATGGTTCAATCTCATTGCACAACAGTTTAAAACGTGGCTTTGTAGATCCTGTTGCAGCCAAAGGCTGTCTGTAAACTATCTGTCCCAGAGATGTCACACGTCAGAGGACACCAGACATGGTGTATGGTAATGACGTCACGCATCAATATATCACCAGGTACATTTATTTGATTTTGTCTTTCTGTCGGACAGCATGAAATAAGGCCAATTAGCTGTCACCAAAGACCAATAACAGCTTGCACAATATCAAAGAAGTCTATCTCGTGAATCCGTTTTCTCACGTATCTCCTATATATTTGCTTCGGCGCAGTTGATGAAAACACATCTCATTTGCGTTTTACTTTTTGAGAAAGTTTGCTAAAAAATTGGAAGGCAGGAGACATAGCTACTGACAAAGTAAGGGTTAAATTACTTTAGATTTAAAGCTGAAGATAAACAACACATATTTGTGTCCCTCAGCAACTAGCTTTTCCCCCGGGGATCTACCACCTGTCTGGCTCTCTCCGGCAGCCTCCCCTTGTCAGATATTCCACGCATGATACAGGAACTAATTGGGCGTGAAGGTGACAAACCAAGAAGCATCCTGTACAAGCCCTCTGCAACACACACCTGTCATAATGGAGCTAAATCAGACAATATGTAAGTACCCAAGGCCGAGTGTTTGAGAACTTGTCAAACGGATAAAGTGACTAAGTTATCCTCAAGGATGGATGCGACTGCGTGCTGAACCAATAAAAACATCAGACAGATTTCAAGCTTTGAATCTAATATGAAGATAATAAAAACAACGTATTTTTATTGTTGTTGATTTATCCCCTGCGCCGTACGCTAGGAATTTACAGGAATGGCGTCGCAGAGGACGGGCAAAGATTGAATAGAGGCCTCTCGCTATAATTCACAAAGTGCGAGAACGCACGGAATTGTTTCGAAAGCCCCGGAATCAGCTGGTCTCTCTCAGCAACGTTCCGCATCGACCGGAGCCGTCCTCGGATTGGCTGCGGGGAGTCAAAGCAGAGGTTATTTATTCAAACAAGCCAACCGAGTGATAGAACATTAGGGCGCGCCCGTCCAATCCCTTTTCTCCGTTCTTCCTTTTGAGCCCAGAGAGTCTTTGTAAATGAAATAGCTATGGTGTGTACATGGAATGTAGATTTTTCAAGATTTATCCTAAACAAAACAATATTGCAGCATCAAATATTCATAGTCACGGGTGATAAGCAATGCATAAGCTGCCATTGATCCATCAATATGGGAAATGCAATTGTCAGGAACACAGACCTGATCCATCAGCAGCAGCTGAAATTAGACTAGGGTTAGGTGAAGTGCAGGAGCTATTTGCCGTCGCATTGGGGAATATACATGAATTTCCTGGAGTGGGGTGTGGGGATGAGTGATGTCGCGCCTGCATGGAATTGGAAGCAGATGCTGCTCTTACATGACTCTTTGTACAAGAGCCTCTCCTTTTCCTGACAACTTATTTTCTGGGCACACGAACAAGAGTTGTTTCAATGGGTGTGACAGGAGGAGAGTGGTTGACAGTGGTTTTCTGGTTTTGTTTTGGGGGTTTTTTCTTGCTGATGCTATGATAGAGTGTGAAGTCTTTTTTTGTGTGTGCAGAGGACTGAGACCGAGGAAGAGAGACTGTTGAGTGATGGGTGGAGGTTGTTTTTTTTTTTCCCGAAGGTGAAACGTGATGAATGTTGTAGAAATGAGAATGTTGTTAGTAAAAGCACGGGGAGCCAATCCACTTCACCACCATTTGCTCGAGAGCTAAAAGTCTGATTTGGTTTTCTTTTGAGTGTGTTATGACCTCTAGTAAAGGACTATGGCGCATTACCCCTGATGCATGAGAGATGGATGAGACCTGCGTAAATATAAACTCTATTTGCTGAATCAAAGTCTCACTGTACATACAGTTGAATCACAGCTGTATCATAACTACACACTATAAAGCATTTACAATGTATTAGTTAATAGTTAATTAGTCCTTTATAAAACATCAACAATACATTATTAAATCATTACAAAGCATTGATAAATGATGATGTTGGGACCAGAATAGTAATTAATGCTTATCATAGTTTTTATTCATAGCTTTGTAATTATTTAATAATGTATTGTTGATGTTTCATAAAGGATGAATTAACTATTAACTAATAGATTGTAAATGCTTTATAGTGTGTAGTTATTATAAAGTGTTACCCATACAATTCATATTTTCCTCATTTTAATTTTTCATCCCATAATAAAGCCAATTTTCATAGTCATAAAATGATCTCTAATGAGTTTAATAGCTTGTCTCATCTTTTCAGATTATGCCTGCACTGTCAGAGGCACAACTGTCTGGTCTAATGAATCCCATAGGCTCCTGTTATCATGCGGGATTGTCTGGTGATGTTGCAGTGTGGACAATTTTATTTTAAGGATATTTTTTTTTATTTCAGCATAATGAAATGGAAAGCACCCTTTCTGACATAATAAAAATGCCAGGTTTAATATTAGCAGAAAAGTGACCCACATCCAATAGCTAGACACAATGTGGTTTGAAAAGCAACATCTGAGAAGCGGCTATGTGTATCATGGCAACGGTATTGCATGTGTCATCAGCTGACAGCAGCTGTTCCACCTGGTTAACATATCCTAAATGTCAGGCTAATCGAGGGGACTATGAGGAAGGCTCATCTCTCAAAGGATCATGGAAAAATGATGCCAATGTCAATGAAGGGTAACTTAGATATGCTTACAGCATATAAAATATATGTAACTTATATATCATAGCCTTAGGCCTTCCTTCCAATATGATGTGGGATGAATGACCAATACACTAAAACATTTTGGGGACTGTCGATTGATATACAGTCATTTTGACGTATACAGTCCAAATCCTCTCTTTCATACTTACGTGATTCATTCTTTTACACTTGCTGCTTGCTCACCATCATTTGTCTTCTTGTTCATTGTGTGTTTTGGTCTGTTAGTCATTATTCCTAAAATTCCCAAAACTGTGGTGTGCCAAATTGTCGGAAATCTGTGTCAAAGTTAGTCGGATGAAGGGGAACCAGCCAAAACTCAGTGGGTAATCCAGATGGTTTGTGGGAGCTTTGCACAACAAGAGAATTGATGTTGAGAGTTTTACCTAACCATCTGGAGCCAGGCTGATTGTAGCCGTCAACGGATCGTCTAAATGGAGTGACTGCAATCAATAGGTGACATAAAACATGCTCACCACAGGCAAAGACAAAGAGGGAATATATCCACTCACATCCTCAGTTTGAACCAGGCCCAGGTGCATCATTTACTGTAGAGTCATTGTTTTGGAGTCTGTTGCTTTTCTGGTCTCCTTAAATATAGTTCATACACGCTCAAAACACCTACTGCCCTAACACAAACAGAAACCTTTAGTGTTGCCTTCATTTTAAATTTGTTTACGCTTGTCCCAGTTGTAATGCGTTAAGACACTGTTGACGTTTACTTTTCAAATTATTCTGACGTTTACTATCCGGATGAGCAATGAGTGTAATTTCAATGCAGGACGAACCAAGCATACATTTCAATAACTGGTTCTGTCAAACGCTTGGTTTGAGAAGAATGCCTTTCAAACTGTAGATATGCATCAACTCAAAATATGGTGACTAAGCTAGCAGCCTAACTCAGCATTGCTGAACCAGGAAAATTACCCTGTCAGTAATTTAAAATAAGAACACTGTTTGTTAGAGTCAGAAAACAAAGGCAGCTGAATAATTATTTCTGACAAGTCGATTGATAGAGTGCTCTATTGTTGACAAATTGCAATAACAAAAATATGTTTCTGTCAGCCACTTTTGTGTATAGCTATATTTTTTTAGTAGATTTCTTTTAAGAAAATGTGACATCTGGCATGATATAATCTGTCATTTATAACTTTTAGATTTAAGACAAATTTAGAAATCTGCGTACAAGGCATATTTGATGGTGCCAAAAAAACAACAACAAAAAAACATTCCTTCATCTCTTACTTGGTCCGTAATGTAAATGTCTCTGTTACACCTTAAGCTTGGAAAACAATAGAAGACTACTGTTCCAATTAATGGCTCAATTTGGGTCATCCCGACTACTCCGTGACCTAGTACTCCGTCTCTGGCTCAGGACCTGGACTCTAATGTCTGAGGACAGTAGGGAGGTGGGGATGGGTCGGACGGGTGCTGCAGGGTTAAGGCTGAGGACAACCGAAGGAATAGAGGTTGTTAAAGCGTGTGAGTGAGGCAGAGGGTTTTTCGCTGTAAGCCTCTGAGCAGGTGAAAGGACAGCCAAGCTGAACATGAGACATTGTTAGCAAACCGACTGTCCGGTCTGGTCCTGTAAACTTACTTGGTGACTCTAATGGCCTTACCGAGCTTGCTTTTGGTGAGGCAACGTTTGTCTCTATTTCACTTTCTGTGAGCCTGCTTTTTAATGTTCCTTGGGATTCTTAACTCCTTAGTAAACGTTTGCTTAGCTTTATTGTTCTGTACAGCGAGGAATATAGTCATATATTAGTAATATAATATAGACAGTGTCTGTATAGATGTCAGAAATATCACTCGTGCATCTTAAGGCTGTGGTTCTGGGTAATTCTCTCCAGGTTTTAGGGTCTACCTTTGGACTGTGGTGTAGATCATTTAAATATAAAGTCAAAAACAAGACAGAAGATTTGAGTATTTAACTTCAACCCCAGTTATTTATCTTACAGGCAAAACACTTTGTACATCTGGATTGGTAATAATCCTCCCAGGAGTTGGGTTAGCTGTTATTTTATTAAAGACACCTCAACTGTTTGGCATAAGAGGTTTATGCCGATATTTCAAAGCAAATGAAATAATGCTCCCTCTATTTTGTTAGAATTTCTAAGAATTTGTATTGACTGATAGCTCTGTTCTTGTTGCCATATATCACTGCTAGCAGTCCTGTCTTGTCTTTGATTATATTTTAGTCCACCATTAGCACTAAAAGAGATGAAAACCCAAGGAAATTAAATTATGTCCAGTCCATATGTTAGGACATGGTCATTTTAAATCTAATTTTGCTGCCAGAAGGCATCAAACTGAGCAGTGATGCTTTCTGAAACAGTGTCCTAATGCTTGGATTTATTTTTCCCCCCAAGAACATATGCAACCTGGTCAAATTGTATGTCCAAGGCACCTGATCATTGCCATGAAACACCTGAAACTCCCTACCAATACAACTACAGCCCTTTCAGCAGCGTTTAACATGTTAAATGTTCTGCACCTGAAACATGATCACCTACACAGGAAAGACAAACTGATCTCTCAACCCACAATGCAATGCTTCAAAGAGTTTGGAGGTTGTTTTGTCAGTAAAATATGGATGGGAAATGTACCAACTTCTAGTTGCATTGATATGAGATATGAGTAATGAAGCCCTCTAGTATTGAGCAGCGCTCTGCTCTACAAACATCAAAGAGATAGAACTTACTCTTTTACAAACTAGCACAGCAAGTGACCTGCTCAACTCTGTTTATTTGATTAGAAGCCTACGTGGAACCAGTGGAGTTCTCATCCAAACGTGTTGATATTTTGCTCACATAATTTCACTATCGAAAATTAATAAAGTTTATCTCATTTTATCATATTGACAAGAAGGAAAGTTTAATTAAAAACAAGAGTTTTTCACAGCCATCTAATGCATGAGATTGCTTTAACCTTTGCTATTATAAATTAGGATCAATATGCAGGAACAGTAACAGAAGGCAACTAGCACTATTTTTATATGGGGGACATACACAGGAAGAGGAGAATAATATTTCTTAATAAATATAAGAGACACTAAAACATTTTGAAATTGTCTCACTAACTGCTAGTGATAAACCTCTAGCTTCAACGCTGAACAACCTAGAGTGTTCTCATAATGAGGACCTGAGCACCCCCAGAGGACAATTATGTGTAATCAGAGCGTCTTGCTGACGTAGCTGACCTGTAGAATAATTAACACCTCTGCCCTTTGTGTTGTCCCCTGAGGAGAGACCTGCTTCACCGCAATGGTGTGATTGTCTACTAGGAACTACTGATACTGTGCACTTCTGCACACACACACACACACACACATGCATCCATGCACACACACACACACACACACACACACACTCACATTAGCATCAATGATATGCAATTACTGTATAAAGTAGCAGAGCTACCCCCCTCTCCTCTCTTCCACACCCTCCTCAACAGACACACAACTGACTGTGTTTTCTTGTCCAGTTATGACTGTAGGTGTGCCGAACATCAGTGGAACACATATACAGATAGATACGCATATAGAGACAACCAAACACAACATGCATGACTGTGGCGGTAGATGTTTGGGCTCCACTGTCAATCTCCTGGAACTGTTGGCTGTCAAGTTAGTTCTGAAGCACTTTTTGGCAACTGATCACGACAGATGACAGACGACAGACGACAGACGACAGACAACAGAACGACAGCTCACACAGGGTGGGGTGAGGTCCGCAACACTGCTGAAAGCAGCAAACGAGCTGTGGTTGTGGGCCCATGGATGCCTGTGGTCCATGAGGGCTTTGGACATTCCAGGGCTTGAGAATCTGGGAGCTGACCTGATGTCGAGGGGCAGCCCTTTAGATGACAAATGATGATTACACCCAGACATAATACTCTAGATATGGGAACTTTTCTCTGCTTAAGACCCACTGCCTGCTCTGGTTCTCAGCAAGAGACCATAGCCCCATAGCCCTTTGGGGATGGATGCATTAGATCATGCGCCATGGCCACAAGCTCTGTTCTATGGCTTTCCTCCGGTACATTTAAATCCCCAGCTTTTGGCAAGGGTGAGACACAAGGATCTACTGGTGGTTCTGGTTGCCCCGAACTGCTGCTGCTCTGTAGTTTCTGGAATCTGTCCTACTGCAAGTCAGGCCTCCCTGGATGATTCTCCTTCGTTAGGGAGCCTTGTCAATGGTGAATGGCAAGATAGGAGCAATGCCTGTGATGGGTCAGCCTCTCAAGGCTTGGCTCTGTCCCTCTCAAGGCTTGGTTCTTGAGAGGGACAGATTGAAACGCCATGGGTTGTCTCAGACAACAGAGTCAGCACAAAGTGCTCTGGCTCAATCAGCTGTTGCCTGCTATGGAGCAAAATGGTTGATTTTTTCAGCGATGGTGTGAGAAGCATTTAAACCCGCTGGACTGCGCCATCAGCTTTATCTCTTTCGTGCAATCTTAAATGGATAGGTGTCTATCCTACGCTACCCTTGAAGGTTTATGCATCCACCATTTCCTCATGTCATGAGGGATTGGGGAGAAACCATTTTTCAGTAATCCTCTGCTGGAACGCTTTTTGCAGGGTGCCAGGAGGTAACAACCTGTAGCACGCCCTACCACCTTGCAATGGGATTTGCCATTCATTCTTGAAGCGCTGTGCGGTCAGCCCATCAAATCAATAGAGTCAGTCTCTCTGAAAATGCTTTATTGCTGGCTTTGACATCAGCAAAAAGGGTAGGTGACCTGTGTGGTCTCTCCATTCATCCCAGTTGTTTGTTAATTAAGTGGAGCCACGTAGCAACTGTTTGTTCTGTGACAGACTGAAAGGCAAGCCATTGTCAAAGCAATGGCTCACCTGTTGGCTTTGTGATGGTATTTCACAGGCCTATGTGGCCTTGGGTAAGGACCCTCCCACAATCATCAATTCTCACTGATGATGTTACACCATTCGTTGTTTGCAGTCACATGTTTCCAATGACGCGCAAAATTCAGATGGAGGGCAGAAAGTGAAAAGCAGAATGGATGGAGGAATGCCCGTACTGTGCTAGTTTAGATGATATTACGAGAGAAAGGCATAAACAGAAAATCACCACATACCATATGTTGGACGTGAACACCCTACAAAGGTGGATAATCAAGTCAGTAAACCAGTGAAATAGCCCAAACATGTTATTAGCTAAAGCTAATAAGCTAATGACAACAACATTGGGCTTGTTTCCAAGTTCCAACCAAAAACCATGTGAATGCATGCAACTCACGTGATCAACTTCCACTCTCTGAGAAAACTATCATCCAATCAATCCGAGTGTTGGAGTTTCCCCATTGGCCAAAGTATCAGTTTCGAATTAAAAGCCCTCTAGCGACAGGACTTTTGGCCACGGTCCAGCCATATACTAGGTTTTGACCTAGTCTTGTTCATAAATCGCTAATTGCAATTACGTTACTACCTGTTAAAACTAGTATATTCAGGATGAAATTTCCTTGGGCAGATAGGGGGTTTTCTGTTTTGATTTCCCTACTTCAGATCATTAAATTTCATTGCCGGTGGGAATATTCTTTATACCCCCCTCTGACCACAAATACATGATGAATAGCGCTCACCTGGCCCGTACAGCCTATCTCTACCCAAAGGCAATGCACTACCCATGGGACAGAATGCAGCGCTTCGATAGGCTTTCTCGTTTATTTCCAGTAATCTCTCTCTCTCTACCTCTCTCTCTCTCTCACACACACACAGAGAAACACGTTATAGAGGCTAAAGAGAAGCATGGACTGGGCCTGGTCAACACGTTTCACTGACTCCTGCACAGCAATGCAGCAATCTTTTCATGAACTAGGCTTATCTTGCGAAATAGATTAAAAACATTTAGTTGAGTCCTCCTTAAAGGCACAATCCGCGATTGGTTTGAAGGTCACATCACCCAACTTCTGCTTGTTTTATAAACAGTGTGATGTGGCTGTTTCTCTGTATCACTGGGAGGGGGGAGGGGCTCCGAGGAGCAGTGAGACTAGCCCCGAGAGAGACTCCAAAAAGAAAAATAGATCATGTCCAATCCGCAAAGACTCAACATTTACTGCGCAACCTACGTCTAAGTATGGAAAACAAACTACTACTTCGAATCAAAATTTCAAATGTACTTGAATTGTGGACATGTCCTGGACATTTGGAAGCATTTTGCCTAACAGAAAGCCACTCAAACACAGGAAGCTCCTCTTTATTTACTGTCTTGCTGTTGTCCACAGCATGGAGGCACAACACAGCATCACGTCAGTTAGAGCTCACAGTCACCAAATTTAATGGAATAGATTTGTGTACATGGACACAGATTTCCAGGCCCACGGGCCTGTGTGTGATGCTCCAATATGCCTTAAGGCCCAATCAGCACTGCCTAATTTGTGAGCTGTTGGGACCAGAATAGTAATTAATCTATTAATCTATAAAAGAAATTACAGACAGGAGGGGTTCCCTGGTAATATAGTGGTTACGGCTCGGAACTCTCACAGCCGCGACTCGGGTTCGATTCCTGGCAGGCTGCTTCATATTTATCAAAATCTATTGCGTCACAATACTGAAGCCATAGGCTACCTTGTGCAGGTCAGGAGCGCTGTCCCTGGTAGTCTAGTGGGTAAGACTCAGCACTCCCACTGCCGTAACCGGGGTTCAATTCTCAGCTGCTGAAATACATGAATTTGAAAGTCGTGCTGAGTGTCACGAAAAAAATTGAAAATTTGTGTCCATGTACATGAGTCAATAGATTAAAGTTTGTAACTATGAGTACAAAAAAGCATGAGACCAGTTTAGAGGCAACATGCAAACCAAAACAATAATGTTTTAATTCCTTGATTGGGCCAAGTCTACTAAAACATTTCTCTTTATTATAGTACCCCATCCAGTATTATGAATTTAAAATGAGATTTTAAGCCTATGAAGTTACAGAAATGATTGTGAAGTTTGCTATGTATGCCTAATAAAGTGTTCAAATGCAATTTTAAGTTTGTACATAAATGCCTTTTTTCAACTAATATGGATATAATTATTTTGGGAAAAGGTCATAAATATATGGTAGGGGTTAGTACTTCTTCTTCTTAGCACTTCTTCTTCATAACTCCTTGGATATTGTACAAAATGCATTCCAAAAATACCCCCCTATTCAAAATATCAAGAGGTGCATAACTAATGCACATTAATGAACAAATAACAAAAACATAGCACTTTCTGCTTCAACCAAGATATCTTATTTGCAGATTGTATTTGTGGCAAATGCCTACAACTGCAGTTTCATAGGATTTTAATTTTCAAAGGAGGTCACTTTCACCAAGTCCCCCCATTTAAACCATCCAGTCCTGCCAGGAGCTGCCTTTTGGTGAGTTAAAGAACTCACAGAAAACCTCTCTCACATCAAATGCCCCCTTGAGCCACGATTTCCTCCCATGTTCCTGACAGTATGCCTCTGCCAACACATCTGCTCTGCATCTGTGACTATAATGAATGGTACATCACCTCTCTGCACCAGGCAAAGGGGCACTTGGTGGCACTTCAAAATGTCTGGCTTTTCATCCCTTGTTCCAGACCAGAGCCCGCATAAACACCTCCATCAGAGGTCTTCCCAAAGTCTACAATTCGGACAACTCGGAAACCTGTTGTCAGCGCAAGTACTATGGAAAACATCTTGTAGTTAAAAGCAAGGCTCCTGAAGGATTCTCCCGAAGCTATGTGCCTAGGACAAAACATAAAGGAAGCCAGTTCATCTATGAATATATATTAAAAAAAAAGAAAAAAAGATTAACCTTTATTTACAGTGGATGAATGCAAGCCCTGCTGGAAATATCTATAGGATGCATTAGACCGTAACAAAAAGAGGAGCCTGCCAAGTGGTTCAAGGGCAAATACAGTGAGTGAGTGGAAGTACAGCCAAGTAATTTCCTTCGTACTGCCTCATCTCCAGCCTAGACAACTCTTACCTCCTGTGTAATATAAACATGCGCAATACAAATGTATATACTTTCTTTAATATGCGTAAATCTATATTTATTCTAATTATAGTGTACATGCCTCTACCCAGTTCATAGCCTCTTAGCCCCTCACAGCCTACATAACTTATAGTTTTATAGTTTTCTAATAACTAGTGTGTAAATATTGTTAATTCATATTTTGTATAGCTCTACTTACTTACTACTTTAATACTTGTTAATATTTTGCTTATATCGTGTTACGCCTTATGCACCAACCTCACCAAGTCACTTTCCCTGTATGTGCAAATATACTCGGCAATAAAAGGAATTCTGATTCTGATTCTAGAAGATAAGTCTAATGTTTGATTTGCACTTCAAGCACGCACTTCAAACACATTTAGTAAAGTTCTTTTGTACATCTACACTTCAGAAGTGATTGATAAAATAACCGTGATCGGTGCTTTTATTGTAGCTCTAGAAGCAACCTGCGGCTAAGCTTTGGGTGAGGCAAATGACCCACTGGACTCAAGTCAAGACATGGCTGTGGATGAGGCAGTGAAAGAACCAAGGCCACCAACTGCAACTACACACGAGCCAGAGGGGTCAAGGTCAACCACTTCAGTCATGGATCCCCAGGGTGTGAGGCCCATTGGATAAAGTTAGTTGAGCAGAGTACAGACACAACCATCTTGGTCTTCTACCTAAACCATGTCCACCTCTGGACAGCCGGCTCAGAAGAGGACTTTGGAGAGGAACATGGAGAACAGGCTGCTCGACCTCATTCAAGGGCCACCAGCCATGTGTGATGAAATATCTACTAAGACTCTCCCAGCCAAACGCTTATAGAACATGGAACTGTTATAACTGTGATAGTGTACCGGAATAAATCTAAAAAAGTCACTATTATTTAACCCATGTAGTCACTTCAATGTCTGAAAATTGCTCAGTGTCCCCTGATTTAAAAAAGTACGAGGAGAGGCCATCCCTTATAGTTCACATCCAATTTGTTTGGGGTAAAGTCAAGGTCATGATAGCGTCATCTCAGAATCTTTAGCTCTTCAGACAAGCCACTCTTAGTGGTAATATTTAACCATGTTTTCAGAGATAAGTTGATCCACTTATTACCTATTTCCATTAAGTTTTTAATTAGTCTTTTATCCCCTAACTGTGCTTGAATTGGAATTGCCCCGGACATCTCTTCAATTTATTTCCATCTTGCTTGGTCAGAATTGCACCAACAAAACAAGATCTTCAATTGGGCCAATATATAATAGTCATTTAGGCAGGGGAGTGCAAGTCCACCCTTGTTCTTTGCCAATTGAAGAGTCTGAAATCTTATCCTTGGTTTTTTCCCTTGCCAAATGTACCGCAATATTAATTTATCCCATTTGCTGAATTGTTTATCAGTTTATTTATTATAATTATTTTAACTGGAAGATTCTGAAATAAATATAATACCCTAGGAAAGATATTAATTTTTACTGACTCAATTTGTGACTCAAAACATAATATTGGAATTAAATTCCATCTATTAATGTCCTCCTTTAGTTTACTGGATGTTTACTCCTAGATACTGTATCTCATGTGATCCAAATCCCAATTTAGTTGGATGTTAGAGCTTATGATCTGGCTAGGCCTGTAATTGAAACTTAATATTTGGGTCTTTGGAATATTCAATTTATAACCTGAGACAGAACTACAAACATCTAAGAATGACAATAATTTCAAAATTGAACTCTCTGGGTTTGACAAGTAAATTAAAATGTCATCCATGAATAAAGAAATTTGATGTTCTTGACCTAGCATTTTTATACCTATAATACTATTGTCCTGGTCCCCTGACTTAACACTTCAATAAACATTGCAAACAATAATGGACTTATTGGGCAGCCCTATCAGGTCCCTCTTTCCAGGCCGAATGAGTTTGATTTTTTTTATTCTTGCCCCATGGCTATTATACAATGCTTGAATAGTTTTTATAAAAGTCTGATGAAATCAACATTTCTGTAATACTCTATATAAAAAAAGAAAACAATTGACTCGATCCTTTTCTGCATCAAGTTCAATAACACTGCCTGGAGTTTGTTTTTTACTATATGCTCAATCACATGTAGTGTTCGGTGAACATTATCTTGTCTGGCTTTGTTGAATGAAACCTGTCTGATCTAGACTTATTATCTGGGGGAGGATTTTTTTAGTTCTTCTTGATAAAATGTTGGTGCCAATTTTCCTCCCGCTTCATAATGTCTTCTTCTCTTTTTTAAATGTGGTTTGAGTAGATTTCATTTCATTAATTATTTTTCCATTTCATTCATTGATTCAGTGTCTTTTTATGTATGCTCTCAAATTTTTTTAAATCTATTTGTAACCGATCCAATTTTTCTTTTCCCTGCTCTTTTTAACTTAGAGCAATAGGCTATACGTTTCCCCCTAAGAACAGGTTTGCATGCATCCCAAAGGTGGGGACACATCCCTGTGATCATTTTCATCAAGATGATCTTTTATATCTATCCATATTTGCTGCCTCATTTGATTTAGAATCCCTGTGTTTAGCCTCCAGATAGATATCTTCTTTTCAGAACATAATATTAAATCCATAGAAATTGGGGTGTGATCTGACAAGTCCATGGTCCAAATATTGCAATGTATCACTCTGTATAAATCTCATTGAAACATAAAAAAAAAAAATAGTCAAGCCTAGAATAGACAGAATGCGGGTGAGAGAAAAAAGTATAGTCCCTCTTTGTCGGATTCAGATCCCATCATATGTCTAAGAGTCCCAGCTCCCCCATCATTCATTTTATATTTTTTTAGTAGTTTTCTTCTCTCCTGAGTAGTAAAGGTTTCAATTTATCCAGGGTTGGGTGAAGTCTAACATTAAAGTTTCCCCCAACAAATTAGGATACCCTGAGCCTCCAAGATTAATAATTTGAAGATTTGTTTATAGAATTCCCATTCAGATCCCGGAGGAGTATAAACATTCAGTAAAGTAACTAAAACACCCTGCAGATATCCCCAGACCAGTACACATCTCCCATCATTGTCTTTCTTTTCATACGCGCACTCAAAGTTTAATTTACTAGAAATTAAAGTTGCTACCCCTCTCTTGACTACAGGAAGACGAATACTGATTAAATCTCCATCTCTTAAGGTTTTTGTGTTCCTGTTCTGTTAGATGAGTCTCTTGAAGTAGAGCTAATTCCTTTCCCTCCCTCTTCAATTCTGCCAGAACTTTGGTCTTCTTGATTGGATTTCCCAGACCATTTGCATTATAAGTAGTTACTTTAATTGACTGAATACTTTGCATTGTGTGTCTTTGAGTATATTTTAAGCCCCTGCAAGACTATATATAAATCATATCTTACACCCCTGGTGCTCCAAGGAACAGTAGCACAAACATAATCATTAACCAGTAACATGGTAATGAACTAATGAACCCAATCACAAACACTAACAACATTGACTTCCAATATTAAGACCTCTTTTATGGCCTTATGACTCTGTTGGAATGTGAGTATAGGGGGAAAGTCTCTTCCTCCTGGCAATGAAAGAGGGCCCTCTTCAGCCTTGAAGCTGATGCGTAGGTCCATGATGTCCAGTAAGAGGTGTCCCGACCCTGAGTCTATCCACCATATGCCCTTAACATTATCCTCCTGATAAGACCGGTATCATATTGGGAGATAGGTTTGATAATAAGATCTGTCTCATAACATTACTCTCAGCATTGTTTAAGATTCCTAGAAGATATATTGTAACTATATGTATTTCTGTGTCCCAACTCCGGAATGCCTGGAGCCATTCCCTGAAGGTTCGCTTAGAGTTTGTATTCTCCCGGTTTCTCTCCCGAGTCTGGAATCTTCTATTTCTTTCCTTGAGAAGTCCTTTTCTCTTCTGCATACTCCCTGCACTTCCTCAGCAGCTCTGGTGCATAGTCACGGTCCAAGCATACCCTTTTCCTTGGAAATTGAATCCTTTTTTCTGCCAAGCTCTTTTAACACTAGAAAGGCCGCAAAAAATAAACTTTCCTCCAACCACCAAATACGCTGAGTGGCATCACTACCTCTCCGCATCCACACAAACGTCTAATGTCTAAAAAAAGGACCAATTTGCTAAGTCTATGAAACCTCCTGCTATATAACATTATTTCAAAAATAAAAACAGCACAACTAAGTCATTGTTCACATTTTATTTCTATTATCAGACAGTTGTTATATACAAAATAGAATATGAAAAAAAATGCTTTGTTGCAATGCGCATATAACACATTCCAGACACAGTATTGAAAAGTATAGTGAGAGCAGGCAAAATGCAAAAAAGAAGGCAACAGTTACATTATAAATTGCATAAAAAATAAAGTGTATATAAAAAAAAAAGGTTGTTGCTTTTACGCATTCAGTGCTTTTATGCACCAGGCTATTATTTTCACCAGTTTTATCCCTCCGATCCGCAGTCAACACACAGTTCTGGAGGTTTATATGTTCAAGTTCCACATACAAATCAGCTGCACTCTCTTCTTTAGTCTTATTTCCTCGTGCATTTGGCCACCTGACACTGTGTCGTCTTCCCGGGAGCGATGGGGGTGCGAGGGATGAGCGATGCTGCGACTGGTTTGGGTGGAGGTGGTGGTGCTTGCAGGGGGTCGTTCATGCGCTGATACGCGCTGGGCGAGGAGAGGAGAGACATTTACACCTGCTCGATAGTTTTGGGGAAACACTACTTTTTTCTGGATATTTGACTGGATATGCAACTGGCTCAGGCTCCCAGTAGTCATCCAACTCAGGTGACTTAGCCTTTAGCCTATAGAAGTTTACTATTGTATTATGTCCAAACACACAATTATTAATTCCGCCGCTAAAGTCTTCCTTACATTGATCGCGCAATTGTTCTCAAAGTACTACTGTTACAAGCGCGATTTCTTCTTTATTTCGATAGAGTTGACCGTGCTCATATAAAAAAAAAATGTGGTGACTATTCACATGTTGAATAGTGTCTGAAAGAAGAGATGAGAGACAGTTAGATCAATCCTAACCACACTTTATTTATGTATTTATTTACACACTAAAGTCTTCATTATAACATTATATTATTATTATTATAGAGCTTTCTAAGTTTTTGAGTGAGCTCTGCAACTTCCATGTCTGCACTACAACGTGATGATTTTTTTTTCTAGTGAAAATAAAAGTAAGTGTTCATTCTTAAGATTTTATGAATGTAGTGAGCTTGCAAAAATTGTGAGTTACCTGGAAAAGACATTTTAAATGGTGATAGATGATTGTAGCAGGAGAGGTGCATCCATATATTCCATGTAATGTGGCTGCAAAAGCATGATGCCTCAATAAAACACTGATATTGTACAGGCAAGGCAAGTTTATTTATATAGCACATTTCATACACAGTGGAAACTCAAAGTGCCTTACATTTACATAAAAAGCATAAAAGACAAAGAAGACAAATTTTAAAAACAAAATCAAAGTGCTTACATAGTTTCAAGCAGGACAAAATTATTTGAAAAAATTATAAATGAAGAGGTAAAAGTAATAAAAGTGCACAGCTTAACCTGAGAAGTTAAGCAAAGGCACAAGAAAATAAAATAGTTTTAAATCTGGATTTAAAAGTTGGGGTACATCTGAGATCATCTGGAAGTCAGTTCCAGCTGACTGTTGCATAACTCTTGGCACTACTAACTGACAGCTACCCAAGGATCTAAGGGACCTATTGGGCTTGTATTCTTCAAGCATATCGGACATATATTTAGGCCCTAGGCCATTGAGTGATTTATAAACAAGCAGCAGCACTTTAAAGTCTATTCTACCTGGAAGCCAGTGTAGGGATTTAAGAATTGGAATAATGTGCTCAGTTCTCTTGGGCTCTTATTTTGAATGAGCTGCAGGTTTCTGATTGTCTTTTTGGGGAGGCCAGACAAGAGACCATTGCAGCAGTCTACTAAAGATAAATCTTACTTGGACATGCAAACTCTAATTCTTGCTATTGTTTTTAGATGATAAAAGGCTGATTTAGTTCTAGTCTTAATATGGCTGCAGAAGCAAAGATCTGAATCCATGAGAACACCAAGATTTCTAACATGGTCTTTAGGCTTTTAAGCCCTAGAGTCAAGTTGAAAAATAACTTTCTGTTTTTCCTCTTTAGGTACATTTTTCCTTTTTCCTCTTTTTCCTTTTTCCTTTCCCCAAAGCAAATTCACTTTAAGGGGCAGTCACATCTGAATGAAGTCCAACGAATTTTCTTCACTCTTCGCAACGAAACAGGATCGCAGGATGTGATGTCACGTTTCTGACGTGGGTATTTCGTAGGTAATCAAAAATTGAACAGGGCACTAGCATTAGCACTGGTTAGCACTAGCATTAGCACTGGTTAGCACTAGCATTAGCACTGGGTAGCACTAGCATTAGCACTGGACTCTGTGAGGAAAAGGAGAGAGCTGGCATTGTTTTTGGTCCGTCAGATTTGTAGTAGTTTGTAACAGTCTGTAGTAGTTTAGTATTATACAAAACAGGGCCATCGCCAGAATCAATGATTCCTTTTTGGATTTTTCTTTCTCCAATGTCAACATGCCAGAGGCTGGCCAAAGGCATTCCTAGGAAGCTGTGTCTTCTTTGTATCGAACAGATGCTAGGTAGTGTAGTGTGTAAAACATTGAGACGTTTATTAAATTGCGCCAAAGGAATCAGGTCAAGGAAGAAATGTCACTTCGATTTATAACATAGTTGGAATCGTACAGTTTGTAGTTTGTTTAATTCGCTCAGGTAATCTGTAATGTACTAGAATAGGCAGAAGTCAAGCAGAGGCAGCCTTCACCTCCCACCACTATACCAGCGCCATCTGGTTCTATATAGGTGTACCTGGCAGCACTATGCTTTCACAACTTCTACAGTATTTTAACTATGTATATTTTGTATGCTACCCACCACTTGGCCAATTGCATTAGATTAAAACTGTCTTTCAAAGAGCCCAAACTACACTCTTAGAGTTGATGCCCTCCCAAGGATAGAGACCAGTATATGCGAACCATTTCATTTCTAATGCATTTGCTTGATCTTTCTTTATATATACTAAATAGCTTGAATAAAATACATTTTATGTGACCTACCTATATTTATATTGCAGTATCTTTATTTACCTAGGTTTACATATAATTAGGTCCCCTAAAAAAGTATAGAATAGTATCAATAATATCAATCCCATCCACCTATTCTAGATAATGCTATATGCTGTAGTCTACTGTAGATACACATAAACCAATATCACAAAGCTTTTGTGTGTGTGATTCCATTAGTTATTTAATCAGGGAAGTAATTATTAACTTCAAAGTATTACTCTGCCAAATAAATTAATTAAAGTGAGAGAACAGTATTATAGAATATATTTCACAGTTAACTGTTTTTGGATCAGTGTAACACTTGTACTGAGCACCTGAAATGTGATAGGTATAAAGGATTTGTTCTTGCCAGGAATAATCAAAACAACAAAATCCAAAATGTCTCAATTAATCAATTAACACTCTTCCACTACTACATCACCCCTTGTTGTTGTAAAGCATTTTAATTAGGCAATAATATATGAAAGGGAGTGCTTTACTGTGAGATATTGGCACTGTTGTGATGCAGTTTCAGTCATGAGGCCAAAGGCCACTGTTTATTAAAGCCCCGGGAATACCTGTAAAGCCCTGGATTTGAATACCTGTTATTTCCCCTAATGTCACAGCTGTGTATATTTTTAGCTATTCACCAAACTTTTTAAGACCAGAGAGGCCATTTGCTTTTAGACACGAGAGGTATCTGAAGTGTCCTACGCTGTAACTGCAGCCAGGGAGGGTGTGGATTTATTTGGTACTAGAGTACGTCACATGTAAACAATTCCTCATGGATATGCTTGAAAACTGTTAGTGGTTTGACATTGTTGGAACAATGACTCATGGAGGAGCAGGTAGAATCGTTTAGATTTATACCCACCACAGCAAAATCCACACATGTAGGTGAATGGTGAGTACATCAAGTTCGCCATGAAAGGGTCTGGTTTTTGTCGTTATATTTACTGTTGGCTAGTTATCTTATGTTACTTAGTCATTAATCTCATACCCATATCTTCTGGATGTTCTGCTGAAGCCTAATTTGGTATACTGTATTCAATACGTAATGAAGGAAAAACATTGTATTTACTGTCCGGGCCTTATTATATAATAGTATTAAGTAACTAATCCAACCCACTGAAAATACTGAGATGGGGCTTCAGGGAGAAATCATCCAATTAAATGACAAGGTGTTTCTCCATATAGGAATACTGCTTCTCTTTCAAAGCTTGGCGGTGTTTATTAAATCCCAAGGTAACAAAACAACAGAAATTTCCTTTGGCTTCAACAATTTTATTATGAATAAAAACCATTAAAAAGAACGATTTCAAGTTCTTATTTGATACCACCAACAAATATAGTTCCACAAGATTGGCTCCATACTATCATTGCTATGCAACTGGATAAATAATAATGGTAACACCAGAGATCTATGGCATTGGGTAACACTATGGCTCTCAACTGAAAATACACATTTATTTATAAAATAAAATAAAAAATATGCATTTATATATACATCGCCCATTGTGCAGTTGGTAAAATATTAATCCACAGGGGTGGTTACATTGCTGGTAGGCCTACTGCTGCTGGGTGCTGCATGGTCGCACTTACGTCTGACTGGGGGTGCTTTGTCACTTGGCTCACAGCTGACAGAGGGAATGTTGCTCCATTGCTTTCTATTGGCACAGGATGGCCTCCTGCAGCTCTTAAAGGGGACGTATCCTGTGCTTTGCAATGATTTTGCACAAGTCGTTGTGGTCATTAAAACAAGTTTGTGTAGTTTTTACTTATAAAAAGTAAATCAATGTCCATTCTGAGTACTGTATTCTACCCTCGGTGTCTCTTGCAATGAACATGCTGTTCACTCATGTGAAAAAGGTACTGCCCTGTATTGACCACTTGATGGGGAGGGGTGGTCAATGATTTTGAAAAATGCTCCATTTTGACTGTGACTGGTGCAGGCGGAGCTGTCCATCATGGTTCTGGGCAGCACCTTTGCAACTTGTGACATCACAAGTCAGCTGAAATTGAAACCGCTTGTACAGCCACATGGATACCACATGGATAAGTCTATGCACACACCCTGAGCTTCCAGTTTCACATTTTAACAGCTTCTTAATCATATATTAACCCTTAGATATGAAAAGACTACCAATTTTTGATTTTCCAGGATATGTCCCCTTTAAAAGAGCTGCCCTGTGTCCAGTTACAGTCATTATTTCTCTTGCCCCTTTATAATGCTGTGATTGACACAATGCAAAACAAGTGTAAACAAAATGAAGTGATATTTGAGTTATGAGCTTTTGCTAGGTTAGGAGTGTCATTATCTCAACTGGTAAAAGCTACTATAAATC
The DNA here is from genome assembly GCA_900302305.1 of Polymixia japonica. Lineage (NCBI taxonomy): Eukaryota > Metazoa > Chordata > Actinopteri > Polymixiiformes > Polymixiidae > Polymixia > Polymixia japonica. Next base: position 27,295 of record OMKK01086830.1, read on the forward strand.
ATGTTAGAATAATCAGCACTCTAAAGCAGATGAATTACAGGTAACTGCCCAAAATAAATAAAACATAAAATATTATGTGTTTATATCAGGTGTTTGGCAACCATGAGTAGTCACAACAGCTTCAGTGTGGTTTGGCACTTAGTCCTGGTCAGGGTCGCTGGAGCCTATCCCAGCATACATTCTAGAATGGGATGCCAGTCCAAGCCAGAACCAACATACACACACACACACACACACACACACGGGCAATTTATTACTCATCAATTCTCCTAATTAGCGTATCGTCGGACTGTGGGAGGAAACCCACGTGAACATAGGGAGAACATGCACTCCACACAGAAAGGCCCCAGTTAGATTTGAACCTAGGACCTTCTTGCTGGGAGGCAACAGTGCTAACAGCCACGTGTCTGGAACTCCCTTTGAAAAATGTGACAAAAGTCTTCCGCTAGATATTCTATCATTTGCCTTTATGATGATGAGTGGTATAAAATGTCGTCTTAGATGTTTCTCCAGAGTATCCCGCAATCAATCAATTAGGTCAATTAGGTTGAGATCTTGTAAGTGTAACTGTTGGTATACAGCAGCACATACAGTATCTACTGCACACCAACAACCATGTCATTTCTAGGTGTTGTTAGGTTAAGAAAGGTTTTTGCAACTCAACTATACTCTATGAAGGATTATATGGACTGTTCTTAATAAATCTACCTGCTCACACAGATTGACATTCGCAGTGAACTGATTCTGAGTTCCCTGTCTGTTTTCTCTTGCGTTTAAAACCAATTAACTTACATCATGGTCATTACGGATGCGATTCTTTCCACAGCTACCATAGTTGATGATAGACTCAGACTTCCATGCCAACATCACCTCAGTGATTGTTCCTTGTCAAATATTTGCACGTTGAGCTATCTTTGTCACTGAAGACCCTGCCAAGTGTGCTCAAACAATCACCCATCTCACAAAGTCACTGAGATCTCTAAGTTGAGCCATGGTAACCAAAATAATGAGCAACTGGGTCAGCCTAGCATTTTCATACATTGCCCTTGGCATGATGGGATGTTAACCACCTAATTTTAGGATCACACCTGTTTGTTTTGGCAGTTACCTGTACATTCTGCCCATGAAAATACAACAATAACCACATGGGTATGAGCTGTACTGCATTGGAAACAAACAAATGGCACAAGCCAGCTTGTTATCTCTATGTTGGAAGGTTACTAGGGAATTACAGGGATGCTCTTTCACCAAATTTCATTTCTAGTCTCCACAGAAATAGAAGGTGGAATCATACAAAATTGGACTGGACTAGTCTGTCTTCCAGTTTGGGAGTACCACTAGAGACTTGAGAATTGTAGAGATGTGCCTGTACATGTCAGGGGGGTTTAGACTCTCTCTGCTCTGATTTTTTTTAGGCGTTTTTAAACAGGATGCTACATGCTGTTCACTGCTGTGGCTAGGCCCTGCCCCTCTCCATAAAAATCAATGAAATATTGTCACTGGGCACTGCTAATTGTTGTTAATAGAATATAGGTGAGCTTTTGTAAATATTGGGCCCCAATCACATTCATTCACCTACATTTCATCAAAACCAGGCCACTACTCTCTAAGATATTAACAAATAAATAAACCCAAACTAAAAATTGATGGTGGATATTTTGGACTTTTAAAAAAAAAAACATGAAGCTAGATTTTAAATCAAATGCAATTTCCAACACTGTACCTAAGTCACAATATTACAAATACAGCTTTTGAAAGATCCATTCCCCTGATATAATCATGCAGGAAAACACATATTATTACCCCAGCAGAACAAAACTAAATGTGAGATTTTCCTCCTGATCCACTTTTGTTGAACTTTCAAATTTCAAAACAATTGTCTCTCTGCCATTGAATAAAAGCCCTGCACTGATGAATATAGGATCTATGATATAGAGAAAGTGCTACAGTAAATACGCGTAAAACTCAGGTACAGAATAGGTCAGTTGTAACAGGCAGAACAGAAGAGAACAGCCTCTTTTCCCTCAGGTGCCCAATGACTCCTTGTCAATTTGGCAAATTATATTTCCATTATTTTCTTTTCATTCCCCTTATTAGAACAGTAGAGAAATTAATGAGGAATGTACCCGTGATGCAAATTTGCCGTGACAAGCACCAATTTCTGCCTGAGAAAAGTTCTGCTACTCACATTCCTCTTGAAGGATAAAGTGAGTGAGAGAGAGAGAGAGAGAGAGAGAGAGAGAGAGAGAGAGAGAGAGAGAGAGAGAGAGATAGAGAGAGTAAGAAGCCCAAAGGGAGAAGTTGTAGGGTGAGTTAAGAGGACCCTTGGCAACAGCTTTAAGAGTCATAGATAAAAGTGAGGAGGTAATGTGACTGTAGGCTGAGCAGGTGAGGAGCGCTGAGATCAGCCTAGAGGAGAGATAATTACACAGAAGCACAGGGATTACCATGATTCTAGATGAAGTGGAAAAGCCATGCAAAGCATATTATGAGGGGAAGTAGCACTAGATCTGTATATAATGTATCCTCTGTGACAGCATGAGAAGGGAGGATTCAGGAACTTATTTATCCCTTGAGGATTTGAAAGTATTTAGGCCCAGATAACAAGCAAGGAGACATCAAAGGGTGTCAGCACACAGAAAGTCCTCTAACTTTGACAAAACAACATGGATTCCGTAAGATTGGTGCACATGTGATAAACTTTGAGATAACTTGCAAGGGCAGATTATCGTTCAGGTAATTCAGGGCGCTAGCACACTTAGACGTAGCTAACAATTTTTTTGGTCATTTTGTGGCATGAGGCACTGAGGTGAACCTGAGGTGAAGTTTTTAAAAGTGTTGGATTAGGAGGAGTACATTATCAGTAGGTGTGGTCTTCAGTTACAGCCAATGAAATTAGCTTCTCTCATTCCGTTTAAAGAGCAACACTCTGTTGGCATGGCACACTAACATTTTTCATAGTGGATGAGGAAAGTCCTGACCGGCCGCGCCACAAAAACCTTCTCCTGGGAGGAAACCGATGTATTCTGATGCTATTTATTCCCAACCTGGCTCACGCTTTTTTGTGCTCAAAGTCACAAACTTGAATCTATTGATTCGTGTACGTTAATTCTTCATTTTTTTCGTGACACTCAACACGACTTTCAAACTCATGTATTTCAGCAGCTGGGAATTGAACGCGGGTCATACCCACTAGACTACCATGTACACGAATAAATTCTATTAAATTTCGTGACTATGAGCACGAACTGTCGTGATACCGTGTTGGTCTTCCAGATTGTGAAACACACAAAAAGATTTAATACTAATTGAGACAACATGCAAATCTGATTATTAGCAGGGCTGCCTTTAACATTCTCCCTGCTCACCAGCGTCTGTTCCACTTCCTGTGCATTCTTTGAACACAGTAGGGGACCTTAGTTGTCGATGATCATTTTTAAGTTGAATCATTATTCATTAAGATATTGAAATCCCTCTCACCATGTTGTTTCTCGTGTGTAATGACACACATTGATGGTTCGTGCTGGAAGACGTTCACACAATAACCACACGCAGATTGTAGTTTGTTTTATCTAAGTAATTAAAAAGGTTGCATTCAGTTACAGTAGTTATTGGTTTAATGACTTATGTATATAGGCCGACACATCATACGCAAAAGGGGTTTGTGATTTCGGATAAGTTCATGTTCACGTGTGCCTCCGCCTAAAAGCCACAAAAATAGCACAGAACACCAGCGTTGTAAGCGGAGGTGCGGGTGTATTTCCAGTGCCGAAATTGCACTGCGTCACTTGATTTTGATTGACTCACCGT
>OMKK01086833.1:0-16735 GCA_900302305.1 Polymixia japonica
TATGAATATCACCAGTGCTTTCGCCTCTCCCAGACTCTGTTTGTGTGTGTGTGTGTGTGTGTCTGTGTGTACATATAAACAAGAAATTAAAATGTTGACTTCTGAGGGAAAAAAATGACATAGTGACTTCTTATTTACTGAAAGATGTCCCTTTCAGGATGGCACACATTTCCGTTCAACATTCACTGTTTACCTCCCTAGGGTTGGCTCCCAGATCACATCTCCAGAGGTGGTGCTGAAGCGTCTGCAGGCCCTGTCCAGGAATGGCCCTCTCTTTGCCCTGTCCTTCCTGGCCTTCTGGGTGGCGTGGGCTAGGCCTGGCCTGCAGTTCCTGGTGTGCCTCTGTCTGTACGACGGCTTCCTCACCGTGGTGGACCTCAACCACAACGCCCTGCTGGCCGACCTGGCCGTGTCCGCCAGCGACCGCACGCGCCTCAACTTCCACTGCTCGCTGTTCAGCGCCCTGGGCTCGCTGTCGGTCTTCCTGTCCTACTGCTTCTGGGACAAGGAGGATTTCTACTCCTTCCGTCTGTTCTGCGTGACGCTGGCCGCCGTCTCCATGCTGGGCTTTGTCTTGGTTTCCCGGTTGCTACGGCGCCGGTTCCAGAACGAGGCCCGCCTGAGACAGGACGAGGCGCTCATCCTCAAAGAGTAAGCACAGTATTCTATCCCATCTGGATTAGCCTGCAGAACGGTTTCGTATGATTGGAAATTGTCAGTGCTCGGGGTTAAGATTAATTGTTAATTAATTAATATTATTAAGTTAATAATAATAGTAGTAATAACTTTATTTGTACAATCATGGCAAACAAAGGGGGCGGAAACAAGGTTACACAAGAAAAGAGGAGGACAGTAGCAAAAACAAAGACAGCCCCAAGCGTTGGGGTGAGTTACCACCCTAGTTAGGAGATTCTAGGACTATATCACTGGACTGATTCATATTCATTATGAATTTTTAATCATTTATTTCCTCTCGGCAACACAAATGTGCTGCTGCTGTCTTAGCTGGGGGCGGGGTGGGTGGAGGGGCAGGCGCAGATGGGGGAAGGCGGCAAAGCATCCACACTTGTTTGTTCGTAAGCGCCATATTGTTCCTTTGTACTACACAGACTAATTGAACCGGCCTCATCTCCCCCTTTGTTTCCCTTCTGTCCCAGGCTGAGTGTCGGCCAGGCTCCTCTTACCCAGCAGGAAAGGCCTGTCACTATTGGAGAGTACCTGAGGCAGCTATCCAAGCACAGGAACTTCATGTGGTTTGTGTCAATGAACCTTGTCCAGGTAAATGTGTTGGCGGTAATCACATTGTGTGTGTACCTCTAGCAGTAGACTGTCCTGATTTGTTTTTCCTTCATCTCCAAGTCTGACATTTTTGGTTCATGCCACGGTTGCTTAAAATCATTCTAGTACTGAGGGCCCGCAGTGTTTCCTGTCTGTGCTTGGGTGACAATACTTCCTCATTCATGTCCTCTCATGTTGTCTCTGCTCCCCCGTACAGGTGTTTCACTGCCACTTTAATAGCAACTTCTTCCCTCTTTTCCTGGAGCACCTCCTGTCTGACAGTATATCTGCCTCAACGGGTTCTATCCTACTAGGTAATTTCACTTTAAGAGACAAGAAAAAGCTCACACATCCAAGGCTTCTCAACGCAGGTGTGTCGGAGTGCAGCGTGGCAGATTGAATGTGGAGAAAATTCCACATACCAGTCTTGCAATCCAAAACCATTTGTTTGTTGAAATAGTGTTGTATTGCAAGAGCAGTTTGCGTGATATTCTTCATGTTTTATACTGGGTAAGATGCATGACAAGAAGGACATATGCCCGACACTCACTGAAGTTATTCCATTGCTGGCAAAATGCAAGCTTTGTGGGCATGCCAGTTTGTTTTTTTTGTTTAAATGGCAAGTACTGTTCAGCGGCCAAGGAACAGATGAATTTGCAGTTTATGTATGGGTGGATGCACACCACAAGATGTGATTCATTTTTGTAAGTCGTCATTCAAGCCCAGTTTTAAAGATCTGGCAACTCTAAGAAAACTGTAGAAGTGGTATTTTAAAGTAGTTTTTTCCAAATTGTTATGAGACAACCTTATGGCAGCTAAATCAGCTAAAAGGTCAGCTTTTATGAACATCCCATTTCTATTTTTTTCTAATGGGAAATCACTGTTTTTTGTTTTCCCTGAACACATCTCTGCAATGTATTTTATTGTTCTTTTTTTAAAGCTGCTCTGCTTCTGCTTCCATGCAGGGATCTCTTACATTGCCCCACACCTGAACAACTTATATTTCCTGACACTGTGCCAGCGCTACGGGGTTTACCTGGTTATCCGCTGGCTCTTTGTGCTCAAACTGGGCCTTAGTGTGGCCATGCTGCTGGCAGGGGCTGACCACATTTATCTACTGTGCATCTTCATTGCTAGGTATGCTACATGCACGCATCATTGCTCTAATCTCTTTGTTTATTAAGATATTGGATAACCAAGATATTTTCAAGGCTGAATACATACGCACAGTACGTACAATATCGCAGTACGTGCAATATCAAGGACCTGTTTTCTTTCTCTAAAAGCCTATTTCTCAGCTAATCACACTGGAACCGCAACGTATCGGGTACCCTTCGCGACAAGACCTTCTCCAAGGCTGTAAAAATATAAAATTCCAAGTTTATTTTCAGGTTTAGCGAGCGTTTATCTACCTTCGGCACAGCCCCGTTTTTATCAGCCAACCATTGCTTCTGTAAACATGCACTTGACTGGTGTGGGTCCAGCCCTCAGACAATTTTCACACATAGCTAAATGTCACCTGGGTCTCTGTTGGCTCACGCCTTGATGTTACGTAATTCTAATCCCTCGGCTTTTTGATTGTTTTTGTTACGAATCAATACTGAAGGACAAAGCACACAGGTTGCTGTGGTTTTCAGTGGCAAATGACCACAGTATTCTTTACAGTTATCAATAGCGTGTGACTTTCTTTTCTCTTTCAAAGCACACACCAGCCAGGCCCTTAGGCAGGCTGTGGTAAACCATACCAGTCACAAGTGATCATACAATTATGGTAGCTACCAGAAGCACGGTTAATGGTTTATTTTCTTTCTCTCAAACACACACCTCATGGTGTTTGTGGTAAACCATTTCAGTCACAGTTATGTATATATGAATGAATAGCAAAAGAATGCTTTTTAGCCGCGCTCGCACACACTACCAACACATACTCTTCTCACCTCCAAGTAACCTTATTGTTAACCTTGGCTACTGGACTTATTTGAGAGCAGAACAAACGGCTACACTAAGATAAACAATTAATGAAGAACCTTGAATTATGAAACCATCTTTATAATGACATTTTCTTAAACAGTTCTTCACCAAGTCTTTATAATTGAAGTTTCTTCATTAATTGTTCACCAAGTGCATCCTTTGTTCAGTTCACGAACAGGCGCACATTTTGTTCAGTTCGCTCCCCAATTCACGTATCTTCGAGGAACTTCGAGGTAACCGATTTGGTTTCCTGTTATAACGACACTCAACGGTGTTGGGGGTAGGAGACTGACACCTCTCTTCTGTTCCTCCTAGTAACCGGGTGTTTACAGAGGGCACCTGCAAGCTGCTGAACCTGGTGATCTCGGACCTGGTGGACGAGGACTTTGTGTTGAACCGGCGTCAGCAGGCCGCCTCTGCACTCCTCTTTGGTATGGTTGCTTTGGTGACCAAACCTGGCCAGACCTTTGCCCCACTCATTGGCACCTGGTTGCTATGCGTTTACACAGGTACGGACAGATACAGAGAGACTGGGTCCCAATAAGGCAGAGATACGCATTACTTGATTTCAACGTCCCAGTTTCTGCATTCACACTTCTTTTGTTTTTTGTTGTTTTTTTATCTTTTTGCCAGACAAAGTGTTTGATAGCACAGTTTGCCTGACAAATTCATAGAATTCCAGCCATATCTTTGTCTCATATCTCACATCTATCGGCAATGTGTACGTGACTGAATGTATTGAATGACAGACTTGTGAAACAATGAGCTCTTGATAAGGCTTTGTGCTGTTGAAAAACAAAAGTAAAAGAAAGCAGAAGTAGTTCTTCCACGAAGTTAAGATCAGTGTTGCACAACAGGCGGAATTGGACTAATCCAAAGGCAGACGTGCACAGATACAAATATTTAGGAGGGGCAGAAAGAGGCTGTGATTCAGTCCTTGACTGCAGTTGTTCAGCTCTACTCTCCCTCTCTCCCTTTCTCCTCACCTCCAAATGTCAAGCCTATAAAAGCTTATTATAGCCGGTGGATAGTTGCACTTCTAGGTGGAAAATAAGTTTTATTGTTAAGAGCATTATCATTTCTTTATCCCAAAGAGCAAACAAACTCAAGATAATAAAAGGAAACTTGTATTAAGGGACATAACAATGTAAAATGCACACGCTTCTTTCATTCTCACCACGCATTCCAAATGTAACCTACCACCTGTCGTGGTTTTCCTGCCAGACAGCATGTTTAGAAAGCCTTTTATTTTCCAGACTTTTGATTTATATTGATGATTTATACCAGCAATTCCTATCTCACGCAAACATTGGTCCTAGCCAAGTAATTAACAAGGACAGCGTGTACTATGATGTAGTATAATCTTCTAAACTGTTGTTAGACCACCTAATTATATTAGAATTAACTCAGTCTAATCTTGGACTGTGGCTGCCCATACTGAAAGATCTCATCAATGAGAATTAACCCAACAGGTAATTACACACATTAAACCAATGTACATTCTTGTTGTTGATTTCCTTCCCCCAGGTTATGATATCTTTGAGAGGGAACCTGTGAAGGACTCTCTGGCGGCAGCGCCTGCCATTGCCTCTGGCCAAGGGACTGCCCCACTGCGCCTGGGCTGTTTCTACATGCTGGTGTTTGTGCCTATCACCTGTGCCCTGCTCCAGCTGACTGCCTGGTCTCGCTTCACGCTTCATGGGCGCAAGCTACAAGGCATTAAGACCCAGAGGCAGGGGGCCCAACACAGCCACCTCATCGATGTCAAGGCTATATGAATCGAACGGACTAGAGTGAAGATCCAAGCAGACACTTTTAGGGGAGGCTATTTTGCAGTATCTTCAATAATGGTTTAGGTGAGGATCTGGGTGGCAAGCTGTTCCAAAGCTGCAACCGCAGCCCAGCCTGGTAGGACAGGATATACAACGCTGCACCACCTACCTGCGGAAGAGAGTGTCACACAGCACATAGCCTCAATTGCCAGTAGAGGAGAAAAGTCCCACTGGGAAGAATATGAAATGTCACTTTAAAAACAAATTATACTTGCCTTATTTTGATATAAGAATACTGAATTATATTTATATATGAACTGATGACCAAAAGATAAAGTAGAACCGATCCATCCTTTAAACATAACAGGACTAAGGCGACAATTTTTCAGGGTGAGGGCCAAAGATGAAACCTCACGTTTTTACAGTTAGTAAAGTATAATTCTGGCCTGGGGCAAAGCCTGAATGTTTTTGCCGCTAAGTAATCCTATAGTCACTAACATCAGCCTGGTTCCTCAAGGGGGAGAGTGTGGCAACCACAGAGCTAGGCCACTGCCCAGTTGTAATTTCTAACATGTAATGGACAACATGAAGAATATGGAATGAACTGCACATGCGTTCAAAGTGAAAAGCAATACTACACATAAGTAGTAGTACTACACATCCATCATGTTTGCATCTGTTTCTTTAGATTTATATAGAATGTCCAGCCCTTTTGATGTTGAGACACATATTTGACTCGTATGGTATTGACTGGTTCCTGCACAAAACTGCCATTTGTCTATTGGACTTCTAACATTGTATGGTTGTGAAATATAGTGTTTTTCGATGGGTATTTAAAGTTAATGCTCTTTATAGTTATTGTTACCAATTTACTTTTCTAGCCCCCTAAAAGAATATTCATGATTATGAGACTGTGTGAATTTAACACAAATTCTTTCACCTCATCGACGTTGAAAGTAATCAACCAAAACATATTGCTGCTGTGCCATGAAGTCATTTTAAGACTTTCCTGTCAATAAAAGCATTCCATATATTTTAGATACCTATCAAAAGTCTTTGATACCTGCATGACTTAAACTGTGTGATGTCAATTTATTTATCTAATCAAACCTATTGTTTTAACTTGTACTGTAATATACTTATAGCGACCAAGGAAAAACAAAGTCCTAGTTGTACAAAAACTATACAGTATAGCTTGCCTTACGTGGCAAATATATGGGTAGTATTACCTTTAAGCAGGGATGAAGCTTGATTTGATCTCATTTGCCAATGTGTATAACATGCAGCAGAGAACAAAGGTATCATGATACAATATTACTCTGGAAGTTGGGGCTAACTTAATTATGAATGGTGGTAAATTTGCCCATCGTCGAGGTGTTGCCAGTGTATCACAACATGGGGTTTATCTGACATTTGAATTACATTGAAACAACCACCATTTTAGAAACAAAACAGTCAAGAAGACTACAAGTGAGCTCCTTGCTGAGATAAGCATGTAGGAATATTTTAAAAGCCAGAAAAATGAGATAATTGTTTACAAAAGGGTTTGCTGTGTTTTGCAAAGTATTTGTCATATTGTACACTGTCGCTCATTTGTGGTAGCATCAGCCTTTTAAGAACATCTCTGTGACTTATTAAATTGATCCAGTTGTGTATTTGGAGATGTGTCTTGTCAGCATTTACCCTTTCACCACATTTGTCTAACCTCTAATTTCACAATGTTCTCTTCCTTAAGGGATACACTGATAATTCCCTATAAATAACTCCTTAAGCAATGGAGGCTTACTTTTATTAGAAAATTTACTTTAGTCAATTTAAGTGGGCAGCGGCTACCACATAGCTAGGCCACTGCCCAGTTGTAATTCTGGAATTCCCCTCGGTGACTCTTTTTAGTACTGTCAAATCAACGGATAGTAATAAAAAAATAAAGAATTTGCTTGAACAAGTGTTAGATTGTATTTTTATGGGCCAGATAAACCCAAATCAGAATCGGAATTCGTAGTCCTCCTCATTCAATTGTTCTTTCTTTCAATGGATATCAAGGAGGAGGTGACGCAAATTTTTCAGATAACGTTCAATTTGGTTTCACTAAGTATTTTATGTAGTTTACACACAATGTATCTTGCATGAGGTCAGCTATTTTCCCAGTTATTTGGTGTTATGTTTATAGCGTGTGTCTGCATTTAAAATTTTAAAGGACAAGGGCTAGATGCCAGCGATCAGAAGCCTTGTTTCTTGACAACTTGCCTTTTTATAATACGCAGTATTCACTAAAAGCTGTAAATAAACAGCATTTTCGGTGACTGACGTCACACGCATTGTGGTTGTTCGCTGTTGGTCTGGCCTAAAAATCTGGCCTTGTTGGTCTGGCCTAAAAGTCTGGCCTTGTTGTTGGTCTGACCTAAAAGGTCACCACTACCGTTCTTGTGTCCAAGAGCTTGTGAAACGTTTTAGGCCTGGTTGAGTTACAAACTTTTCGTTGCAAGCAATTATGTGTGGTATTTTGTAAATTAAATTAAGCCCAACTGTATTCCTCAAAGCTGACTGGATAATATTTAAATTGGGTGAAGAGGTTTGTGTGTCTGTGTGCCCGTGTCACGCTCTAAAGCGGACTAAATTCGAACAGGAAACAATCACTATCCAATAGATCATAGGTTCGACAAGATCTTTAACAGAATGCTAATTCATGCATTGAATCAAATAATTTGGCGTCTGCAACACAAATGGTGAGATAGCACCATCTATGTACCGCCAATTCATAATTTATCCAATGACAATTCTCGTAGAAGCCGCTCCAACTGTACTACGCATGCGTAGTAAATAATACGTTGGTTACAATGATGTCCTTTTACATGCAATTTGTTTGGATTTGGTAATGTTGCGTTTACCAAATCTCTATTGCGATTCAAGAGATAAACAAAACCACTTCTTCCAAGAGTGAATCAGTTCCATGAAACAAAACTCTCATTCATGAATATGCATATTACCCATAATGCAACGCGTACAATATAAAGCTTAGTTTTTACACAAAATATGAAACACCACATTGTATACGTACTACAAACAATTGTGAATATCTATCAATAATATGATAAATAACTAATCCTAAACGAAGCACATATATATAGTGTGACCGTCAACGTGAATGATATGTCTGCGAATGACGACTTCGTGGTCACGAACACTCAGCAATACACTCTTGTTTCTCTTCAGATCGTATAAATCTTTCGCCTTTTACTAAAGATTTCCGTGGAGAGGAACATTATGAGTATCAACTAATTTTTTGATGCCCTGCCTTACGGCGGGGCTTCCTGAATTGTTAAAATAAACGTAAATGTTGTGTTATGTCTACGTAGTCTGTATACAACAACATTTTACACCAACACTTTACAGAATCTGACATGTTTCCAAAGCTGTATATTATCTGTCCAGTGACTACGTGGTGTGTGTGTGTGTGTCGACAAAATAAGCTGTATCAACGGAAAATGTGTTCAGATATTTATCCCATGTGTTAATTTGTATTTGAACCAAAACTCCAGCAGAGAGCAGCACAGCATGCCGTAACGTTCTGACGTAAATAAAATGATGTCTTATGGCGTATATATTGTATATTGCACAAATAAAATGGATTTCACTGGGAACCATCGCCTGCAACACAACAGAACTCTTTGGACAATTTGACGTAGTTTCCTCGTCTGCGTCGGAGATCAGCGTACCTCAGGGGATAACAGTACAAGTAATATATTACTACAATATTATACCACCTTAATACGATGAGGTAATTATTGTTGACGGGATCAGTCAGTGCAAGTGTGAATTATTGATTGTTGTTCTTACTTGTTGTTATTGTGACATTCTTTCTTCTTTTTAATAATATTGCGAAGACTCCTAGACTAAGCATCTAATTGCCAGTTAACAACTACTCTACTGTGCGGTTGATAAATAAAGCTGCTACATTTTAACTAAATTAACGTTTTCTGAAGACCTCAGTGTGTTCTTTATTCAAAATTCGGCCACCCCATATCTTGTTAAGATAAATAGCCATTATATTTATTTAGCTCTACTTATTTTCTAACATAATTGTGTTTATGTCATGGCATATTGTCTGCCTAAAGATGTCCTTGAGAATAGAGTTGTTTCTTCATATGTCACCAACCCAAAAATACATCTACACTATTGCATTTCTTTTAAGTTAAATTAGCTTGTCCTAGCACTGTCTACTTTTTCCATAAAAAGAGTGCACAAATGCGTGCTAAAACCAGACTTCCCATTTATTACAGTCATAGTGAGGCATACTCACTATCTCCGTCTCTTTTCAAAGTAGAATACACGCACAGAGAACAGGAAATGAGAGAAACAGGCGAGCAGATTCTACATGTAAGCAGCAGCAGTATGACAGGAACAGAATAATCCAGATTTTGTTAGACAGAAAACGACTTCAAGGCTTCATGGGAGACATAAAATGATACAAGTGACATTGGATTTTGACATTGGAAATCATGTAAATGGAGGACATCATCTCACACTGAAGATACCTTGGAAGTACAGACTACAATTTCTGACTGCTCAACTTCAGGTAGGCTACTTATCAAACGTCAGGGTTGAAGTTCAGTATAGCTTAATAGTGCACTATAATTATTAAGGATTTTGAGTCACACGTCATTGACGTACCCTTTGTTTTTAATAGAATTATGTTTATATGGCAAATAAAAATATGTGTTAAAGTAATTCATGTAACTCATACCTAAGAAACTTTGGAAATGGAAATGATTATTAGACCAAGGTGCAAAGATGCCAAATTAAATAAAGAAGGAAGAACATGGCTACAAGAAACACATTAAATAATACCTATTGTATCTCTAAAACATACAGTATATCTTATGTGTGCTTTAGAAATAGGAGAAGTAAATACTACTCTGAGTGATTCGGGGATTGCAGAGGGCCCTATTTGGGAAGCCCAGATTGCATTGCTTTACATTGGCTCGATGTTCAGTTCAAGGTTGGTGCAGGCTTCCTGTTTTGTGGTCAATCGTTTTGAGTGCTGCTTTAGTTGCTCGTGATATTTGAGTTAAGTTGCAAACAGGATTAACTTCCTGTGACTTTCATACTATACTATAGACCTTTACCTTTGCCAGCCTATTGTCCATGTTTGTCAAATCTTGAAACCATATCAGCCATCCTGGTCAGTCCGCATTCTTTCTGATGATAACGTGAAACATTAACATGCCATACGTATAGCATGCCATAAGTATAGCATGCCATAAGTATAGCGTAGAACAGCGCAATAATGAGCATTAAAACGTTGAAACGAAACGTTGAAAAATTCAGTGTATGCCCCTTGTAACCACAACTAATTTGTTATTTTCTCTGTAACATCATATATCTGTAATGCCCATTTGTTTTAAAGTCATGCCAACTTCATGTTTCCTCTATTTCCAGCTTCAAGATAGTAGCACTGTATCCATGACTACCCACTAGCACAGAGGTGGACTGGAACATGGAGCTTGTATCAGTGACGTATGAATATGAGTATACAGCCAGGGATGGTCGACTCGTGTCGATCAAGCCTAATGAAAGCTACATCCTTGTCTCCAAAACCAATGACCACTGGTGGCATGTCCGCAAGGACCAGCACACCAAGCCCTTCTACATCCCAGCAGAGTATGTGAGGGAGCTCCCCTTACCTACTCAGGACCCCCTGAATCTTGGGCCTAATAGCTTACATTCTGCTGAGTTCTTGACTAACAGTGAGCCAGTGGATATACCAACCACAAGACCAGACGGAGTGACGACAAGGGGCCACGTATCAGCCGAGGACACTTCAGGGGACACTCACCTAATCTCCACATTTGACTTCTCTGAAAACCTCCCAAATGTCAAGCCCTGTGAGCATACAGAGATACGGATGGGACACCAGACCTCTACCAAGTCTAGAGATATCACACATCATTTAAAGAGACACAGTGTAATCCTAACAGTTACCTCAAAATGTCTGGATACTGTTGAACCGTCCATCTGCGCACAACCTCATCCCATGCACACGTCCAGGGGAGGACATTCCCACCAACAGTCAGCTAGCTCACCACTCCATGAACAAATGCAACTGCCAAAGAGCGTGCAACGACAATTAAAAACACTGGATGATAACAGTATAAAGTTCCCTGTTTCCGATAGCTCAAATATCTATGAGACCATACCAGCCCTTAAATTTGACATACCATTCGCTGAGTTATCAGGCACTGTTGCTTCATGTAACACATCAGCCTTACAACAGCCAATTCTTGATCAACCTGCAAAGACAGCTCGTATTTTCCCTAAAGACCAGGTAAGATTTTTAAGTAGTAAAACATTTTCATTTTATAACAATTTCTAACTGTATTACATTGACCAATGTGTTGTCATTTTAAGTTTAGGCCACAAGGGGATGTAGCATTATCACATACAAGTTATATTCAGGGTGGTTACATTCAGCATTGTTTTGTCTGGATGAAATCACCACATTCCTTCTTAGACTCAATGACACATAATAACATTTAATCTAACTCACAATGCTCTCTTTTCAACATAGTCAGATCTAGGGGAACTTGACGAAGTTCATCAATTGAAAATGCTTGGGTACCAGAACATATTTACAACCTGTTTTTTGTGACTCTGGTGTGCATCTTAAGAACTGTAGTGAAATAGTTAATTGGTGAATATGTGTACAGCTCAGTCCCAGGAAGGGAAAAATAAATGCATGACTATCAATTTTCCTAGATCATGTGCTTAATAGATTTCATCGAGCCCAAAAACTCTATCATCTACAGGAAGGTACCTCTAGAATCTAAAGAATCTAAATGCATGGAGGAATTAACCTTGTGGAAGTTGCGATCTTCATTTAGGATTAATCGTAACTGAGGACAATAAAATTGTCTTCATGTGGGTTATTCTACCAAATCTAACAGTATGATAGTCATATCCGCTGTTGTGACAGTCAAGACATATATATGGTTTCTTATTGGAAGTCAAGACATAGATATGGTTTCTTAGTGGTTTTCATTCATGAAGGTGAGAAAAGAGTGGCCTAGCACTGGTTGCTTATTGGGACTAGCATACAGACAAGGTCCTAACTTGGAATCCCGCAATGGCTGAGTTCAGAGTATGTGTGCCAGCTCATCAACATATGAATGCCTGCCCGTCCCTTCATGCATGCCATGTCAATTGGCAAGGGGGTGCCCCTTGAATACTTCAGTAGAAGCAGCTGATTCAAGATCTCAGTTTTGCTCAGTGAAAGTTTATGCGGGTGTGGATTCTTTTAAAAAAAAATAATAATACTATTTTTTACCTATGCTGTATACATATTTCAATCGAACTCGTTGGTTGACATAGTGCGCACTGACCATTTTAGCCAACTAATTCTTCACTCGGAGCCCAGGCTGAGGATCGGCTCCAGCTTGGATCCGGGGCGTCTTGAAAAGCGAGAGCTGGTTTTTTTTTACGCACCGCTGAAGGCAAGAGAGGAGACCCGGCGAGGTGCTGTAACAGAACAGGTTACAAACAGGTTGTGTGAGCTGGCCGGTAGGGAGAGGAAGGAGTTAATCAGAAACTTGCCAGCCACTCCCAAACTGCTGCCTCCAGCTGCTACCAGGTTGCCCGAGCACCGGTGACGTTACGGGGAATATTGTTGCACCGCCGAGAGCCGATGAAACATTTTCATTGATATTCATCTGTTTTCCTCCCATCGGATTACAGTTTTTTATCAATAACAACAATCATTTGCTTCGGGTAAGTTTGAGCAAAGTTCACCACGGTGCCGCACCTGTTGCGAGGTAGAGTTGCGTAATTTAAGACTCAAGTTGAAGGAGCAGGATTTTCATAGACTAAAACTGGCTCCGTTTTCACTAACTTTGGAATACGGCGCGTTGTGTCCAGTAATAGTTCACGTCTCACCTCACAGTCACTGTCCAGTGGTTGTGTCTTTATCATAAAACTGAATTTACCAAAAAACCTAACACACCTAGCCGTAGAAGGAAGCGCAATGTTATTACCGTAACAACATCGTAGTTATACTACCATTAACCACCAAAGCAGTATGTGAATGTGTTAGTTCATCACTTTTCACTTGGGAACGAATGAAGCCCCTCGCCTTCATTGGCCGGACTCTGAGCTGCTGCAACTCATGTGGACGTGCCAGGACCCCTCAAGTGTAGCAATTCTTCCCCCACAATGGAGGGGCATCTCCATGGTGATGTGTGGGGTTTGGCCTAACTCGCAACAACCAGGGCTTTGGCGCTTTTGTGCCAACTGTGCCATAAAGCGTGTGTGTGTGTGTGTGTGTGTGTGTGTGTGTGTGTGTGTGTGTGTGTGCGCTTGCGCGTCGTGATCGAGCGTGCACGTCCGTCTGCATACGTAATGTGCAGAACTAGCAATTAGCCCAGATCTAGGTCACTTAATGTGCAGGATTTCAATTCTTTATGTAGGCTGTATGCATTGGTCTCATCTGGGATATTTAGTTGAATGGCCCCAGTGGATGAAGGCAAATTGAGCAGCCATGTTGTCAGGATGCCTTGTTATTTGGCCTTTTGGCAGATAATCCAAAATTAGGCTTTTATATTGACAAAAATGAATAAAACAAAAATAAAAAATAAAATCAGTTGCACTTTTTGAACTTTCATAAAAGCATGCATCAATGCATTTCCGGATGTTTTTTAGTATGTATTTCTAGAAGAAATGGCCATTCACATCTATAGCCTTGAGACGTTTTTTGCAGTCCTTTCTTGCAACAGTTAGTGGCACCATTGGTTCCAACACTAAATGTGTACTTCTTTAAAGAACCTCTCTAAAAAGGTTCATGATAAATGACATGAACACAACTAGACCCGAGGATCTTAATCATTCAAAGTAGAGATAATTGCTGCAAGAGGTCCAATGTCCCATTGATCTTTTGCAAGAACAAGAAAGGTTGAACATAGTTTTTGCCCCCCTAGTGCACATCTCAACCTCAACTCATCTATCAATTTGTTATGTTACACTGATCAGCTGACTTTGTTAGTTTTTCTATGTTGTGATATGGGAGAGGCACTTAGGGAGCCATACCTTTGTGAACAGCACTTGAGCACACTGACTGCTGCTGCACTCTGGAGCAAGCTACATCAAATGCCAGTAAACTGCTCAAACAGGTAGTGTCAGAGTGTGGTAGGCAGCACAGGACCTCTGCCTTTCTAACAACACACATGTTTAGGAGTTAGGACAGGTGAGTCTCTATCTAGTCTATCAAATAGTGAGTTCTTTGCATCTTCAATGCTCTTGTTTACATTGACAAAACTGTGAGTTGGGGGATGTTTTGTTTCCATTTAGCCAGTTGACTTGCAAGAAAGATGTTTTTTGTTTACATTCTGTCTACTTACTTGGGGGATGGCAACTGTCTAGAGGCCAGGGTTTTTCCACATCAAACAGCTCACATTACAATTACATCAGGAGAATGGTACTTCAATATGCGCTTTTCCCTTCTACACGGAAATCTACAGTAGGCAGGTTCTAAGGAAGGCCTATGTCATCTTAGACTATAGGAGTTACAGCTCCTACCTCTAGGCCACCATGTCAGGGTTCTGACTCAGAGGTCTAAGATTCCAGGGTCTCCTTTGTCTGATATGCTATTGATTTACTAAATATGCACATTTAATGGCTCTGGCTCACATGACACTTTATTTTTACTGATTTTATTACTGACATGTTGTCTGTTTGTCCTAAGTACTATGTCATGCACATTTGATGTGGTTCTGTGTATTGTATTAGATTGTTTTTAACCCTGGCTGCAGCCATTATTTCTGGTCGAGCAATAAAAATAGAGGTGACGTGAAAGAATGCACTTCATCTACGTGGTAAGAGCACTTGTCATCATCAGTTGGTCATATCAGAACAGGTTTTTTAGCTGAGGTGCGCAGAAGAATCACAACATGGCCCCAGGTGTAAAGATAAGGAAGTGATTGGCCCTTACATGTGTAAAAAGTGTAATTCCACATTGGGCATTCTCTGGAGTAGTCCAGGATTCTGGGCCACCAGGACCGTGATGTAACAGAGAGGTGGAGCGAGATTGATTCAATAGCTCAACTGTGTGTTTTGTGGCGTGATTTGGGCCCCAATTTGCTCCTCCATTGTTTGATTGGATGATTGCTAATGTGGTTAAGTAATGAAGCAGATTGCTTTTTCAAGCATTGCTGAAGGAAGTTGTCTATTCTGTACTTAAGTATGAAGATCCAAAAGCATGCTTGAAGAACATGTTCTACGCCTGTATGTCTGTCAAAATTTCGAATGCCAGAGTTAGTCAAAGTGATCCCATTCATCAGACCTGGACATACATGTTAAACTCTTGCATAACATTGTAATACATCCAAGGCCTTCCTCAGGTACATTTGAATAACAAAGTACCTTGTGCTCAGGTACCTGATATAGTAATATAATAATAGTGATAGTGAATAGTGAGTGCCGAAATGATGACGTTTTTTTGTAAGCCAACCAGGAAGTTAGCTCCTCCATGGGTTCCCTCACCAAAACTCTATTTTTAAATCAGATTTTTCCCATTGGGTTTTGGATTAATGCAGAACATAAGCTCTGTGGCAAACAAAGGTGCATTCACAAATGAACACCACTTTTAAATTTTTTGAAGCATAAATGCAATCAGTATAATTTTTTGAGGCACATAAAAGCTTAAAAATTAATGAGTGGGATGTTTACTTATGTATTTTATATCATAGAACACAATAATAATGCCATATCTGTTAAGCTTGTGTTAACCACAGACCTTATTTCATGGATCTAACCAAAACCCTGGGTAAATAAATAACCCAATGGGAAAAAAACATTAGAATTTTGGCAAGGGGCCCGACGGCTAACACATTTCTGGGTTTTAGGACTCAAAACTGGGGTCCTCTATTGGGATGTTCCACTGATTATAAAACCATCACGGCTAGAAATGGAAATCTGAATTTGGAATCTGGTCATTTTTAGACCCGTGGAAGGCAATAGATGTAACACATATTAAAAAGACGAGAATCGACTGTCCACTATCCTCAAAAACCCATTTAAGGTTTGTGGGCTTGAGTACCAGGGTTTCCGGTACCAGGCCTAAACCCTTTAGATAATTGGCCACAGATTACACTGTTGGCTCTCTATGGACTTGCAGTTATTGTCCTATCCAGGAGGAAGTATTGTTTAATAAACTATCCCATCATCAAGGCTTCCTGCCTGAAGCGATCGCCACTATGCACTCTGCAGTTTGAACCTGAGCTGACCCTGAATCACAGCAGTAACCTCTAAAAAGCAGCTGTCACTTTGGGAAATAATTGCTTCCTTTTTTAATTGCTTCCTTTTTTAATGTGTTGATAAACCTTGTACAAGGTTAAATGTTGTATACTCTTACAGAAACCTGTTTAAAAGTAGAGCAATAGATGTGAAACAAACTGCAGTGGTCATTAGGGAAATAGATAAACCAAAGGTTAATTTCAGTACCCTCTTAGTTATGCCTCATTTTTCTTGCCAAATAATTGTGTTCACCCCACAGTAAAAGGCGTGTACTTTTCAAAGATGTTTCCATGCTGACACTTCCTTTTTCATCATTTGGCAGCACAAGCAGGAAATAGGGTGAACTGACCCGTTAGCTGCATTTCGCTCTGCCGTCCATCCCTCTTCTCTCTCTTTCACGGTCTCACTCTTTCACTCGAGACACTTACACTTAA